>JAANYP010006748.1:49729-81784 GCA_020465985.1 Centrapalus pauciflorus
TAAGACCCATGATTATAATGATAAGAGAATATTAAATAAAGCATCATGATATATATATATATATATATATATATATATATATATATATATATATATATATATATATATATATATATATATATATATATATATATATATATATATATATATATCTTTGAGATTTCAAATGAACAAAGATAATGTAAAATGATTGATGGAGTTTATCAGTTATCAGAATCAGATCAAATAAAGATTTCAAGTTAAAAACTAATGTTCTTGCCATTCTGGACAGGTTCAGATAAATTCTAAATAAAGAATTAAAGAATTTAAGATATTGAAAGTGGGTCAAAGATTTGAAAAGCATAGCCAGAGTCCAGAAAGACCAAGATTAAAGATTTAAATCCTGAGATAACTCACGTGGTGGAGAAATCTGC
The DNA here is from genome assembly GCA_020465985.1 of Centrapalus pauciflorus. NCBI lineage: Eukaryota > Viridiplantae > Streptophyta > Magnoliopsida > Asterales > Asteraceae > Centrapalus > Centrapalus pauciflorus. Next base: position 50,143 of record JAANYP010006748.1, read on the forward strand.
TTGATAAGACAACAGAACCTATGAGTTATAGATATTAAGTTTTACATGCTAGATTTCGGTTGAGACATATTGTTGATGATAGTTTATTTTGACATACATACACGCTCAGCTAGATTGTGACATGTGCTCACCATGGTACGGTGATGCCCTGTGGATCATGATAGCTGTTTGACTTATCATTCCGCATGACATTGTACTTACAGTTCATTTCAGATATTGTTATGAGTTTATTGCTATCATGACCTTGATTATTTATGCTTTCATTATTGCTCGCATCTTTGACATATTGATTCAGCTTAGCATGATTAGCCTTGTCGGTCTATTGTTCTAGACCTAGCTATGTCACCAGTTCTATTGAACTTGGTATTGATTATTCCGATGCTCCCCCCACGATGACTGCTGGTAGCTAGCCTAGTATAAGTGGATAGCTTCCACTAAAAGCGTGAGCGTGGCCTGGACATCATCCAACTCCATGACTACTATGTTTCAATCATGAGTGGCTGTAGCGGCAGTCAAGACATATCATGCTAGACCCATGATCCGCTTGAAATGAATGTAATCTGAAAATCTATATTCTCACTAAGCATTGCTTATCGTTGTTGTTTAAATTTTTTTATAGGAAAAGATAAGGGTAAAGCACCTACCGGACCTAGTTCTTAGGTCTTTCAAGATCAGCTGAAGATTTTCCTAGACCACTATTCAAACGATCCTTTTGGTACTGATTGGCAGATGATAATTGTGGTGGTTTGGGTAGATCCGATTTGATTGTATGATGACATGAATTAGATTATTCTTGTACCCTTTATAAGTTTAATTTGAAAACTGTAACTCGTACTAAAAACTGTATTAAACTTATCCTAAATTGTTTGTACTATATCTGAAATTCCGCAATATAATTACTCTATCTTAGTTATGATTGATATCGTTTTGCAAGATGTGGGACCTAGACTCTGAGGACTGCCCCGTAAGGGGAGGTCTTCACAGGATGGTATCAGAGCCCATAGTTTGAGTGAATCAAGTATTACGTGAGTAATACTTGGTCTCAAACTGAAGCAATACATTTGTATCAATCATTTAGGTGGTTTGAACTGAGATAGGATGCACAGACTGTTAGGATGGGAAAAAGGGTACATAGCTCTAAGTCTAATAAACTGATAGTTAAATGATTTTAATTTTTTTGTAAAGATGTCAGGATTAAGTGATATCCCAACAACATGACTCCCCAACAGATGTTTGAAATGGTACAACAACTATTAGCCCAATAATCTGAACAACAAAACAAGAACATGTAAGAACAGTTTCGGGCCAGAGATGAGGCCGAAGCTAAGAGACGTGCTGATAAAAAGAATAAGAGAAAAGAAAAACAAGTCCAAAATGAGGAGTCTGATTCTGATAACTCGAACCATATACCCAAATCGAACAGCCGAAAGGCTGTAAATTTAAAGATTTTAAAGCGAGCGGTGCCCTGAACTTTGAGGGTACAGTTAGCCCAATCCAGGCTCTGGATTGGATAAGCCACACTGAAGAAATCTTCAGAATTTCTGACTGCCTAGAATCAAAGAAAGTTAGTTATGCTTCTGCTTTATTCGTCGGTGCTACCCGTGCTTGGTGGAAGACTCAGAGGAGAATTTATGGAGAGGAGATCATCCAGACTTTAGAATGGGATTAGTTTCTTGAAATGTTTAATGCAAAGTATTGTCCTGTTGACCAACAAGACAAAATGAAGGTCCAACTGATGCAACTGACTCAGGGAACCAAGACTGTTGACGAGTATGAACATGAATTCTTGTGGCTCTGTGGCTATTCATCATATCAAGTAGCCACCGAGAAAAGAAAAATGAATAGATTTTGCGGAGGGCTTAATCCGAGATACAGACACCCGATGAGCGCGATGAAGTATAAGAGTTACTTAGAGATGGTTGAAGCTGCAAGGCAGATCGAGAGGGGATATCTAGAGTATGGCGATCAACTCTATGCTCCACAGACAAACACAACATGTCCTTCTCCCCCAAAGAAGCAGAGATTCGGTAGATTCTTTAAGCCCAACAAATCTCAATCCCAGCAACCCCAACAATCTCAACAATACAGCTCGCCTCAGAAAGCTCAAGCTTATTCACTTACAAATGAACCATGATTCTGCAAAAGATGCAGGAAATCGCATATGGGATTGTCTAACCCGGACAACGTCACTTGCTATGTGTGTAGCAAGATCGACCATAGTAGTGAAGAGTGTCCCCAGCGGGGTCTTGGATGTGCAAAATGTGGGAAGCGTGGACACTTTATGTATCAGTGTTAGAGCGGACGCCGAGGACAATCACAGTCATCAGCTAGAGGTTCTACGATGAAAAACTCAGCCGCAACTCCAACTGCAAGGACCTGCGCATTTCAGATAACAGCGGAGGAAGCGAAAGAAACCCCTGATGTGGTTACCGGTACGTTCTTACTAAATTCAATACCTGTGCGCGTACTATTCGATTCCGGTGCAAGTCGTTCATACATATCGACTACTCTTGCTCAAAGATTGTCTAAGTTTCCTTCAAAGCTTCCTGTTATACTCGATATAGAGACGGCCAGTAACAATTACGTTATGACTGATTCTGTTTACCGAAATTGCACATTACTCGTTGATAACATAGTGTTCAATCTCGATCTTATCCCGATTCGTTAAAAGAGTTCGACGTTATTATGGCATGGATTGGCTAACAAACAATGAAGCTACGATCGTATGCAACCGCCAAATCATCAGAATCAAGACTTCAGACGGCTGAGTGTTGTTAGAAATTAAAGGCGACAAACGTAAAGGTGCGCACTACTTCATTTCTGTTGAGAAAGCGCATAATTATTTATCTAAGGGTCACGAATCCTATTTGTGTTTTGTCTGTCTGAATCCGTTTCTGAAGCCAACAAGAAATCTATTTCTGATATTCCAATCGTCTGTGAGTTCCCACACGTATTTCCTGAAGATATTTCTGGAGTGCCACCGGAACGTCAAGTCGAATTCGGCATTGACTTAGTTCCTGGTGCGGCTCCAATTGCTAAAGCTCCCTACAAACTTGTGCCTGCAGAGATGCAGGAAATGTCAAAGCAATTGCAGGATCTGTTAGAGAAGGGATTTATTCGGCCTAGTTCATCTCCGTGGGGTGCACCTGTCTTATTCGTTAAGAAGAAAAACGGAACTTTCCGAATGTGCATCGACTATCGTGAGTTGAACAAAGTCACTATCAAGAATAAGTATCCTCTGCCCAGAATCGATGATTTATTTGATCAGCTACAAAGAGCAAGTTATTTCTCCAAAATCGATCTTCGTTCTGGGTATCATCAGCTAAAAGTCAAAGATGAGGATATTCCAAAGACAACCTTCCGAACAAGATACGGTCATTACGAATTTCTCGTAATGCCTTTCGGTCTAACAAATGCACCAGCGGCGTTCATGGATCTCATGATCGCGTGTGCAGGCCAATGCTGGATAAGTCAGTTATCGTATTCATAGACGATATTCTGATTTACTCCAAAACGGAGGCTGCTCATGTTGTTCATCTGCGTCAATTGCTAGAGTTATAGAGAAAAGAACGACTCTACGCAAAATTTTCCAAGTGCGAATTCTGGCTCAGACAGGTATAATCTTATATTGTCTCAAGTTATTTCCTAAGCGTTCTTTGTTTGAATAAAAACTTGAAATTCTACTTTGATTTCTTTATAGATCCAATTCCTTGGCCATGTTGTATCTGGCGAAGGTATCTCAGTTGATCCGTCCAAAGCTGAGGCTGTTCAAAAATGGCAAACGCCTCGCAATGCCTCCGAAATCAGAAGTTTCCTTGGATTGGTTGGTTACTACTGGCTATTTATTAAAGACCTCTCGAAGATTGCTGTGTCACTCACAATGCTGACACGAAAGAACACACTTTCGTATGGGCGGATAAACAACAAAAAGCATTTGAAACTCTGAAGCAGAATCTTATACAAGCGCCGATCCTAGCCTTACCAGAGGGCAATGATGACTTTGTTGTCTATAGCGATGCATCTGGTACAGGTTTAGGTTGTGTCCTCATGCAAAGGGGAAAAAGTCATTGCCTATGCTTCAAGGCAATTGAAAGATTACGAGAAAAGTGCACCAACTCATGATCTTGAGTTGGTTGTCGTTACCTTTGCATTGAAAATCTGGCGTCACTATCTCTATGGAACTAGGTGTCAGCTATACACCGACCATAAAAGCCTCAAGCATCTATTTACTCAAAAGGATCTGTATATGAAACAGCGACGGTCCTTAGAACTTATCAAGGACTATGATTGCGAGATCCTGTATCATCCAGGCAAAGCCAACGTGGTCGCGGATGCTTTGAGTAGGAAAGTGTATCCAGAAAAGTGTTGCTATGCCCTGACTCCTGTTGTGTTCTCTTATGATCTTATTGAAGACATCAAATCTGCTCAAGCCGAAACTTTAAAAGAAGAGAACCTTTGTTCTGAAAATCTTAAAGGGCAACTTCAATTCTTATCTATTGTAACAACCTAACTTTTTGACCAGTCATAATTTCAGTATTTTGATCAAGTAATGTAATTTTATTACATTAACTATATTGTAATTTAATTATGAATGAAATAAAGTATGTAAAATTTTATTGAGTTATTAAATATTAAGAATGATCAAATTATAAAAGATATGTAAAATACAAAAGTTTAGTGGGTTAAATACACAAGAGAATAAATGAGGTATATAAGCTTAATAAATGACCATTTTAAATCACAATTAAGTGATTTACTCTCTCTCTCTAATCTCTCTACCCATACGGTTAATCTCACAAATTGCCAAAGAAATTCAAGAATTGATGAATTAATTGAAGAATCAAGACAAAGGAGTTACAACAAATCATCAAACATCATCAATTAGCAACAATTCAAGGTAATTATTGATTAAATTCCTTAGTTTTCAAGGGTTTGGTTCGGTTTTATTAAAAACCGAAACCAAGAATTAAAATTATGAATTCTTATGTTGCATGTATAAAATTCTAGTAGATTATGATGAAATTAAGTAAATAGAACTTATTGAAACTAAAATCAGAGGATGAATCATCCAAATATTAGTACAAATCGGATTTTTTTACCAAAAATGGTGTTCTTGACAAAAATGATGAATTTTGGATAATCATGATCAAATAATGATGTTATTAATAGGGAAATTAGTATAAAAACACTCAAATAGTGATATTACATCAATATATTTCATTGCATGTTGATAAAAATGAAAGTTTGATAATTATTAATAAAATCCGTATGAAGAACACCAAGAACACCAAGAACACCAAGAACAGTTTCTGGAAAAATAACAAGTGTGGGATCCGAATTCGGATGATGTCCCATTTCGGATCATGAAATTCGGATGAAATCCATTTCGGTCCCATACTTCGGATAACAAATAAATATTTTGTTAAGTGTTGGTCCGAACTCGGATGATCCAAGTTCGGATGGTATCAATTTCGGATGGTATCAATTTCGGATAATGAACCGAATCCGGATGTGTGCTTGGTCCGAATTGGGATGCCCATTTCGGATGAATCTGAATCCGGATGATTAATTGGTCCGAATTAGAATGGCTATTTCAGATTGGTCCGAATCCGGGTGCCAGATCCGGATTGGTCCGAATCCGGATGGTCCGAATCCGGATGGTCCGAATCCGGATGATCCAAAATTGGATATCCTATTTTGATATTTTTACAAAATTAAAGAAAAATGAATCATATGATTAACAGAGTTATCAGTTATCAGAATCAGATAAAATAAAGAGAAAGACATGAAATTGATATGATTTGACAATAATAATTCTGGACAGGTTCAGTTGAGATCTGAACATTGACACAAAGAATTTAAAGACTAAAATGATGATGATAAAGATGATGAAATTGACATGATATTATCATGAATGAATTTGAACAGGTTCAGTATATTCTGAACAAAGATTTAAAGACTTAAAGACTTGAAAGCGGGTCTCTGATTTGAAAAGAATTGACAGATTACAGATTGACAAAATCCTGAGATAACTCAGGTGGCAGATTCATATATCTGTTTGACCAAGACCCAGACCTGTGAGTTATAGATATTCAGATTGAACATGCATAGATCCGGTTGAGATATATTGTTGCTGATAGATTTATTGACATTTACTTTATCAGCTGGAATGAGACCTGTGCACACCATGGATGGGTGTTGCCCAGTGGATCATGATAGCTATTTGATTATCTTTTCATATTGCATTTAATATTGCTTCAGACTTTGCTTTATGATTCATTGCTATCATGACTTCTAAGACATATGCTTACATCATTGATCAGACATTTGATAGATTGATTCAGCTTGACTAGCCCTTATGGTCTATTGTTCTAGACCCGGCTATTTCACCAGTTCTTATGAATTGGTAATGACCTCCGATGTTCCGCCATATTGACTTACTGGTAGCTAGCCCAGTATGTGGCTGATCCCCACGATTTAAGCGTGAGTGTGGCTTGAACATCATCCGATCTTATGATACTATATCTCAATCATGAGGGCTGTAGCGGTAGCCAAGACATATCACGCTAAGACTAATGACTCCGCTTGACACGCATGTTGATATTGAAAATCTATATACTCACTAAGCTTTGCTTACAGATGTTGCATTAATATTTTACAGGAAAAGCCAAAGAAAAATCACCTGCAGGACCTAGTACTTAGGTCATTCAAGATCCAAGTTTTGAAGATTTTCTAGACCACTACTCAACAAATCTTTCTGGTACTGATTGGAAGACAACAATTGTGGTGGTTCTGGGTAGATTTGATGTAATGTGTGATATTATGATTAGATTAGATGTTACCCTTTTATAACATTATTTTGAAATATGTAAACTTAATCCTAACCTTGTATGTACATGTAATTTTATTATTCCGCAATTTAATTACCCTATCTTAGTATGGTTGATATCGTATTGCTATTTGTGGGACCTAGACTCTGAGGGCTGACCCGTGAGGGGAGGTCTTCACAGGATGGTATTAGAGCACTAGTTTGAGTGAATCAAGTATTACGTAAGTATACTTGATCTCAAACTGAAGCAATACATATGTATCAATCATTTAGGTGGTTTGAACTGAGATAGGATGTACAGACTGTTAGGATGGGAAAAAGGGTACATAGATTTAAGTCTATAAACTGATAGTTAATTGATTTTAATTTTCAGTAGAAGATGTCAGGATCAGGATCAGGTGATATTCTTAGCAACATGAATCCACAACAAATGTTTGAAATGATGCAACAACTCTTAGCCCAACACTCAGAACAACAGAACAAAATAATGCAAGAACAGTTTCAGGCCAGAGATGAGGCCGAAGCTAAAAGACGTGAAGAAAAGAAAAATAAGAGAAAAGAAAAGCAAGTCCAGACTAATGAATCTGATAACTCTACCCCAGAAACGCAAACTGCTCAGCCAAAAGGCTGCAAGTTTAAAGATTTTAAAGCCAGCGGTGCCCTGAACTTCGAGGGTACAGTTAATCCGATTCAGGCGATGGATTGGATTAGTCACACTGAAGAAATCTTCAGGATTTCTGATTGTTTAGACTAGAAGAAAGTAAGTTATGCGTCTGCACTATTTGTGGGAGCTACTCGTGCCTGGTGGAAAACCCAGCAAAGTATCTATGGTGAGGAGGTGATTCAGACTTTAGAATGGGAGCAGTTTCTTGATATGTTCAACGCAAAATATTGTCCGATCGACCAACAAGATAAGATGGAAGTCCAATTAATGCAGCTGACTCAGGGGACAAAGACTGTTGATGAATATGAGCACGAATTCTCAAGACTATGCGGCTACTCTTCCTATCAAGTAGCTACCGAGGAAAGAAAGATGAATAGATTTCGTGTAGGACTTAATCCAAGATACAGACATCCGATGAGCGCTATCAAATATAAGAGTTATCTGGAAATGGTAGAAGCAGCGAGACAGATCGAGCGAGGATACTTAGAGTACGGTGATCAGCTCTAGGCTCCGTCTACTAACCCGATGAATCCGTCTCCTCCAAAGAAACATCGATTTGGCAGATTCTTTAGGCCGAATAAGTCTCAGTCCCAACAATCTCAGCATAGTTCACAACAGAAAGCACAAGCTTATTCCCTAACGAATGAACCACGATTCTGTAAGCGATGCAGAAGATCACACATGGGACTATGTAATCCGGATGATGTTACTTGCTTTGCGTGCAACATGATCGGTCACAGTAGTAAAGAATGTCCACAGCAGGGACGTGGATGTGCAAAGTGCGGGAAAAAAGGACACTTCATGTACCAGTGTCGAAGCGGGCAACGTTATCAGTCTCAATCATCCGCAGGAGGTTCTACAGGGAAAAGTTCTGCTGCAACGCCGACTGCACGGACTCGAGCTTTCCAAATCACAGCCGAGGAAGCAAAAGAAACACCTGACGTAGTTACCGGTATGTTTCTGCTTAACTCTATTCCTGCCCGAGTACTATTTGATTCCGGCGCGAGTCGTTCCTTCATATCGACTTCTTTTGCACAAAGATTACATAAGTCTCCATCAAAGCTATCTGTGATACTAGACATTGAGACAGCTAGTAACAATTTTGTTATGGCTGATTCCGTTTATCGTAATTGCACACTACTTGTTGATAATATCGTATTCAATCTCGACCTCATCCTGATTCCGTTAAAAGAATTTGACGTCATCATCGGCATGGATTGGTTAATGAACAACGAGGCTACAATTATCTGCAACCGGCGAGTCATCAGAATCAAGTCTTCAGACGGCCGAGTACTTGAGATCAAGGGCGAGAAGCGAAAAGGTGATCACTGCTTCATTTCTGTTGATAAAGCTTATAAGTATCTATCCAAGGGTCGCGAATCCTATCTGTGCTACGTTTTATCTGAATCCAACTCTGAAAAGAAGTCTTTATCTGATATTCCTATCGTCTGTGAGTTCCCAGACGTATTCCCTGACGATATTTCCGGAGTGCCACCGGAACGTCAAGTCGAGTTTAGTATTGACTTGGTTCCTGGTGCGGCTCCTATTGCAAAAGCTCCATACAGACTTGCACCTGCAGAAATGCAAGAAATGTCTAAGCAACTGCAAGAGCTGTTAGAGAAGGGGTTTATCCGACCGAGTTCTTCTCCGTGGGGTGCACCAGTTCTTATTTGTTAAAAAGAAAGACGGAACCTTCCGTATGTGCATCGACTACCGCGAGTTGAACAAAGTCACCATAAAGAATAAATATCCTTTGCCCAGGATCGATGATCTGTTTGATCAGCTACAAGGAGCCAGCTATTTCTCGAAAATAGATCTCCGTTCTGGGTATCATCAACTGAAAGTAAGAAATGAGGATATACCGAAGACAGCCTTCCGTACAAGATACGGTCATTACGAATTTCTCGTGATGCCGTTCGGCTTAACGAATGCACCAGCGGCGTTCATGGATCTCATGAATCGTGTGTGCAGACCAATGTTGGATAAATCAGTTATCGTGTTCATAGACGATATTTTGATTTACTCCAAAACGGAGGCTGATCATTCCGTTCATCTGCGGCAATTGCTAGAGTTATTAAGAAAAGAAAGACTCTACGCAAAATTTTCTAAATGTGAATTTTGGCTCAGACAGGTATAATCTCTATTATATATGTCTTGAGCTGTTTTCCTTAACTATTCTATGATTCACATCAGAATTTGAATTTCTATTTTGATTCTTATAGATCCAGTTCCTTGGCCATGTTGTTTCTGGCGAAGGGATTTCCGTTGATCCTTCGAAAGTCGAGGCCGTTCAGAAATGGCAAACTCCTCGTAATGCCTCTGAAATCCGAAGTTTCCTTGGATTGGCCGGTTATTATCGGCGATTCATAAAGGACTTCTCAAAGATTTCTGTGCCGCTTACAATGCTAACACGAAAGAATACTCCTTTCGTTTGGAGCAATAAACAGCAAGAGGCATTCGATATTCTGAAGCAAAAGTTGATTCAAGCGCCGATCCTAGCCTTGCCAGAAGGTAATGATGATTTCGTTGTCTATAGCGATGCCTCTAGTACTGGCTTAGGATGTGTTCTGATGCAAAGGGGAAAAGTAATTGCCTATGCTTCAAGGCAATTAAAAGACTATGAGAAAAGTGCACCAACTCATGATCTTGAGTTGGCTGCTGTTACCTTTGCACTGAAGATCTGGCGTCACTATCTATATGGGACTCGGTGTCAGCTCTACACCGATCATAAGAGTCTCAAATACCTTTTCACTCAAAAAGATCTGAACATGAAACAGCGTCGATCCTTGGAGCTTATCAAGGATTATGACTGCGAGATCTTATATCATCCCGACAAAGCAAATGTTGTCGCAGATGCGTTGAGTAGAAAAGTATATCCAGAAAAGTGCTGTTATGCCCTAACTCCAGTTATATTTTCTTCTGATCTTATTGAAAACATCAAAGTTGCTCAAGCCGAGGCACTGAAAGAAGAGAATATTGATTCTGAAAATCTTAAAGGGCAGTTACAATTTCTGACTCTGAACCATTTGGGACTTCACTGTCTCAAGGGAAACCGAATCTGGGTTCCTAAGTATGGTTCAATCCGTAGCACTCTTCTGTCCGAAGCTCATCAGTCCAAGTTATCTATTCATCCTGGCAGCTCAAAGATGTATTTTGATCTGAAAGCTGATTATTGGTGGCCAGGAATGAAGAAAGACATCGGAAAATGTGTTGAAAGCTGCAAAGTATGTCAGATGGTTAAGGCAGAACACCAGAAACCCTTCGGGGATATGCAACCACTGCCAGTTCCTGAATGGAAGTGGGAGCATATAACAATGGACTTCATTACGAAGCTGCCAAAGACCAAAAGACAACACGACTTTATCTGGGTAGTCGTTGATCGTTTAACGAAATCAGCACATTTCATTCCAATGAAAGAAACTTATTCTCTGGATAGATTGGCACAGTTGTACATCACAGAAATTATTTCTCGTCACGGTGTGCCAAAGTCTATTGTATCTGATCGTGATAGTCGCTTCACATCCAGATTCTGGCAAGCACTACAAGAAGGGATGGGTACTCGGATTTCTATGAGTACTGCTTATCATCCAAATGCAGATGGCCAGAGTGAGCGTACTATCCTAACTCTCGAAGATATGCTTCGTGCCTGCATTCTTGATTTAGGTGGTAACTGGGATGACCACTTGCCGTTGATCGAATTCTCTTACAACAACAGTTATCATTCTACAATCAAGATGGCTTCTTTTGAAGCTTTGTACGGAAGAAAATGCAGAACTCCTACCTGTTGGCGCGAAACAGGTGAATCGCCAATAGCAGGACCTGCCCTTCTACAGTTGACTCATGAAAAGATTCAACTAGTTAGAAGGAATATTCTTGAAGCTCAAAGCAGGCAGAAGTCATATTATGATAATCGGCATAGATCAATCAGTTTTGCAGTTAACGATTGGGTGATGCTGAAAGTATCCCTAATGAAGAATGTGGTACGGTTCATTAAAAGAAACAAGTTAGCTCCGAGATTTATTGGTCCGTTCAAGATCGTTGAAAAGATTGGGAATCAGTCTTACCGTCTTGATCTACCAGCGGATTTAGCTGGAATACATCCTGTATTCCATGTTAGTCATTTAAGAAAGAGTTTAGCTGACGAAAGAGAAGTGCAGATACCACATGTTAACCTGCAAATTGATGAAAAGCTTCGAGTGGTTGAAGAGCCGGAACGTATTCTGGACTCGAAGACTAAGAAGCTTAGAAATAAAGAGATACAGATGGTGCTTGTTCAGTGGAAACACCACAAAGGTTCGCATCAGTCTTGGGAATCGAGAGATGTCATGAAAACTACTTATCCCAGTCTGTTCGAACGATAGCTAACTTCGGGGACGAAGTTTGTGCGTGGTGGAGCCCATTCTGTAACAACCTAACTTTTTGACCAGTCATAATTTCAGTATTTTGATCAAGTAATGTAATTTTATTACATTAACTATATTGTAATTTAATTATGAATGAAATAAAGTATGTAAAATTTTATTGAGTTATTAAATATTAAAAATGATCAAATTATAAAAGATATGTAAAATACAAAAGTTTAGTGGGTTAAATACACAAGAGAATAAATGAGGTATATAAGCTTAATAAATTACCATTTTAAATCACAATTAAGTGATTTACTCTCTCTCACTAATCTCTCTACCCATACGGTTAATCTCACAAATTGCCAAAGAAATTCAAGAATTGATGAATTAATTGAAGAATCAAGACAAAGGAGTTACAACAAATCATCAAACATCATCAATTAGTAACAATTCAAGGTAATTATTGATTAAATTCCTTAGTTTTCAAGGGTTTGGTTCGGTTTTATTAAAAACCGAAACCAAGAATTAAAATTATGAATTCTTATGTTGCATGTATAAAATTCTAGTAGATTATGATGAAATTAAGTAAATAGAACTTATTGAAACTAAAATCAGAGGATGAATCATCCAAATATTAGTACAAATCGGATTTTTTTTTTACCAAAAATGGTGTTCTTGACAAAAATGATGAATTTTGGATAATCATGATCAAATAATGATGTTATTAATAGGGAAATTAGTATAAAAACACTCAAATAGTGATATTACATCAATATATTTCATTGCATGTTGATAAAAATGAAAGTTTGATAATTATTAATAAAATCCGTATGAAGAACACCAAGAACACCAAGAACAGTTTCTGGAAAAATAACAAGTGTGGGATCCGAATTCGGATGACCCGAATTCGGATGATGTCCCATTCGGATCATGAAATTCGGATGAAATCCATTTCGGTCCCATACTTCGGAAACAAATAAATATTTTGTTAAGTGTTGGTCCGAACTCGGATGATCCAAGTTCGGATGGTATCAATTTCAGATGGTATCAATTTCGGATGGTATCAATTTCGGATAATGAACCGAATCCGGATGTGTGCTTGGTCCGAATTGGGATGCCCATTTCGGATGAATCTGAATCCGGATGATTAATTGGTCCGAATTAGAATGGCTATTTCAGATTGGTCCGAATCCGGGTGCTAGATCCGGATTGGTCCGAATCCGGATGATCCGAAATTGGATATCCTATTTTGATATTTTTACAAAATTAAATAAAAATGAATCAAATGATTAACAGAGTTATCAGTTATCAGAATCAGATAAAATAAAGAGAAAGACATGAAATTGATATGATTTGACAATAATAATTCTGGACAGGTTCAGTTGATATCTGAACATTGACACAAAGAATTTAAAGACTAAAATGATGATGATAAAGATGATGAAATTGACATAATATTATCATGAATGAATTTGAACAGGTTCAGTATATTCTGAACAAAGATTTAAAGACTTAAAGACTTGAAAGCGGGTCTCTGATTTGAAAAGAATTGACAGATTACAGATTGACAAAATCCTGAGATAACTCAGGTGGCAGATTCATATATCTGTTTGACCAAGACCAAGACCTGTGAGTTATAGATATTCAGATTGAACATGCATAGATCCGGTTGAGATATATTGCTGCTGTTAGATTTAATGACATTCATTTATCAGCTGGATTGAGACCTGTGCACACCGTGGATGGGTGTTGCCCAGTGAATCATGATAGCTATTTGATTATCTTTTCATATTGCATTTAATATTGCTTCAGACTTTGCCTTATGATTCATTGCTATCATGACTTCTAAGACATATGCTTCCATTATTGATCAGACATTTGATAGAATTGATTCAGCTTGACTAGCACTTATGGTCTATTGTTCTAGACCCGGCTATTTCACCAGTTCTTATGAACTTGGTAATGACCTCCGATGTTCCGCCATACTGACTTACTGGTAGCTAGCCCAGTATGTGGCTGATCCCCACGATTTAAGCGTGAGTGTGGCTTGAACATCATCCGATCTTATGATACTATATCTCAATCATGAGGGCTGTAGCGGCAGCCAAGACATATCACGCTAAGACTAATTACTCCGCTTGACACGCATGTTGATATTGGAAATCTATATACTCACTAAGCTTTGCTTACAGATGTTGCATTAATATTTTACAGGAAAAGCCAAAGGAAAATCACCTGCAGGACCTAGTACTTAGGTCATTCAAGATGCAAGTTTTGAAGATTTTCTAGACCACTACTCAACAAATCTTTCTGGTACTGATTGGAAGACAACAATTGTGGTGGTTCTGGGTAGATTTGATGTAATGTGTGATATTATGATTAGATTAGATGTTACCCTTTTATAACATTATTTTGAAATATGTAAACTTAATCCTAACCTTGTATGTACATGTAATTTTATTATTCCGCAATTTAATTACCCTATCTTAGTATGGTTGATATCGTATTGCTATTTGTGGGACCTAGACTCTGAGGGCTGACCCGTGAGGGGAGGTCTTCACATCTATGAATCATTTGGGACTTCAATGTCTCAAGGGAAACCGAATCTGGATTCCTAAATATGGTTCAATCCGCAACACTCTTCTATCAGAAGCCCATCTGTCCAAGTTATCTATTCATCCTGGCAGCTCAAAGATGTACTTCGATCTGAAAGCTGTATATTGGTGGCCAGGAATGAAGAAAGACATCGGTCAGTTTGTCAAAAGCTGCAGAGTCTGTCAAATTGTTAAGGAAGAACACCAGAAACCCTTTGGAGATATGCAACCATTACCAGTTCCTGAGTGGAAGTGGGAGCATATAACCATGGACTTCGTTACGAAATTGCCAAAAACCAAGAGACAGCACGACTCCATCTGGGTAGTCGTCGATCGTCTAACGAAGTCAGCTCACTTTATACCGATGAAAGAGACGTAAACTCTTGATAGATTGGCACAAATGTACATCACTGAGGTCATTTCTCGTCACGGTGTGCCAAGGTCTATCGTCTCTGATCGAGATAGTCGTTTCACTTCGAGATTCTAGAAAGCGCTGCAAGATGGGAGGGGTACTCGAATCTCTATGAGTACTGCTTATCATCCTAATGCAGATGGTCAAAGTGAACATACTATCTTGACTCTTGAAGATATGCTCTGTGCCTGCGTTCTTGATCTGGGTGGTAATTAGGATGACCATTACCTTTGGTCGAATTCTTATATAACAACAGTTATCATTCAACGATCAAGATGGCTCCTTTTGAAGCTCTATACGGAAGAAAATGCAGAATTCCCACCTGTTGGCGCGAAACAGATGAATCGCCTTTATCGGGTCCTGCCCTTCTACAGTTGACTCACGAGAAGATTCAACTTGTCAGAAGGAACATTCTTGAAGCTCAAAGCAGACAGAAATCGTATTATGACAATCGTCATAGATCAATAAGTTTTGCAGTTAATTATTGGGTGATGCTGAAAGTATCCCCAATGAGATTTATTGGTCCATTCAAAATCGTTGAAAAGATAGGGAACCAATCCTATCGTCTTAAATTGCCAACAGACTTAGCGGGAATACATCCTGTATTCCATGTTAGTCATCTACGAAAGAGCCTAGCAGATGAAAGATAAGTGCAGATACCACATGTTAATCTGCAAATTGATGAGAAGCTTCGAGTGGTTGAAGAGCCAGAATGTATTCTGGACTCGAAGACCAAAAAGCTTTGCAATAAAGAGATATAGATGGTGCTCGTCTAGTGGAAACACAACAAGGGTTCGCATCAGTCTTGGGAATCAAGAGATGTCATGAAAACTACATATCCAAGTCTGTTCGAACATAGCTAACTTCGAGGACGAAGTTTGTGCGTGGTGGAGCCCATTCTGTAACAACCTAGCTTTTGGCTAGACTTTAATTTATAATTTTGAGCTAATAATGTAATTAAATTACATTATTTGTATTGTAATTTAATTAATTAATGAAAATATTTAAGTAAGTTAAATTATATCAGTGATGATAAAAATAAAGATGAAATCTTTATTTAAATAAAATCAGATGTTGAGGGGTTAAAATTGCCAAAACCCAAAAGATATGAAATAAAAGACTCAATGTCTTTTAATTTCTCATTTATCACCATTTAAAGAAATCAAAATTTCTCTCCTTCTCTCTCATAAAGCTACAGCTTTTCTTCAACAATACCATCAAAAAATTCCATAACTTTGCAATAATTTGAAGATTTAATATAAGGGAGTTACAACAAGCATCAAGCAACAAGAATCCACAACATTCAAGGTAATGATACTTAAAATTTCAAAATTTTATGGGTTTGGTTCGGTTTTGAGAAAAACCGAAATTTAAAGATCTCAAAGCATAGATTTGTGTTGCATGCTTGTATAAATGATTAGAAATCATGTATTTAAGTCATTAGATGTTACAGAAACAAAAATTGTGGGTTAATTCGTCCAAATAAGCAAGAAATATGAATTTTTGTAAAATATTGTGTTCTTGAGTTTTCTTCATATTTTGGACAAATTTAGGGGATTTAATTATGTTTGTGATAGGGAAAATAGTGTAAAAACATCTTAATAATGTTAATATAACCTTAAGTATAATTGCATGTTGATAAAAATGGGTTAAGAGAAATTTTGATGAAAACCCGTATGTGTAAAATTGGAAACCTCAAGAACATAATCTGGAAATTTATAAGTTATGGGATGCGAATTCGGTGGGGCCCGAATTCGCATGAGATACCCATTTCGGACCTATTTCGGATGCCCAATTCGGATTAGCCCAATTCGGTTCGGCCCGGATGCCCAAATCCGGATGATCCGAATCCGGATGCTCGGTCCGGATGGTCCGAATCCGGTAGATGAATTCAGATACTTTATTTCGGATGCTTTTAAAATAATAAATACATGATATGTTACAATTATAATACCTTATAATGATAAGAGAATATTAAATAAAGCATCATGATATATATATATATATATATATATATATATATATATATATATATATATATATATATATATATATATATATATATATGTATGTATATATATATCTTTGAGATTTCAAAGAGTCAAAGAAAGAGTAAAATGATTGATTTGGGTTTATCAGTTATCAGAAAGATAAATAAAGATTTAAACCTAAGAAGTTAATGTTCTTGCTTTGATAAAATTCTGGACAGGTTCAGATAAATTCTGAACAATGAATTAAAGATTTAAAGATATTGAAAGTGGGTCACAGATTTGTAAAGCAAAGCCAGAGTCCAGAAAGACCAAGATTAAAGATTTAAATCCTGAGATAACTCAGGTGGTGGAGAAATCTGCTTGAGAAGACAACAGAACCAGTGAGTTATAGATATTTAGTTTTACATGCTAGATTCCGGTTGAGACATATTGTTGATGATAGTTTGTTTTGACATTCATACATGCTCAGCTGCATTGTGACATGTGCTCACCATGGTTCGGTGATGCCCTGTGGATCATGATAGCTATTTGACTTATCATTATGCATAACATTATACTTACAGTTCATTTTAGATATTGTTATAAGTTGATCTTGCTATCGTGACCTCGTTTATTTATGCTTTCATCATTGCTCGTGTCTTTGATGTATTGATTCAGCTTATTATGATTAGCCTTGTCGGTCTATTGTTCTAGACCTAGCTATGTCACCAGTTCTATTGAACTTGGTATTGATTATTCTAATGCCCCCCCCCCCCCCCCCCACGATGACTGCTGGTAGCTAGCCCAGTATAAGTGGATAGCTTCCAATAAAAGCGTGAGCGTGGTCTGGACATCATCCAACTCTATGACTACTATGTCTCAATCATGAGTGGTTGTAGCGGCAGTCAAGACATATCACGCTAGACCCATGATCCGCTTGAAATGCATGTAATCTGAAAATCTATATTCTCACTAAGCATTGCTTATAGTTGTTGTTTAAATTTTTTTTACAGGAAAAGATAAGGCTAAAGCACCTGCCGGACCTAGTTCTTAGGTCTTTCAAGATCAACTAAAGATTTTCCTAGACCACTACTCAAACGACACTTTTGGTACTGATTGGCAGATGATAATTGTGGTGGTCTGGGTAGATTTGATTTGATTTTATGATGACATGAATTAGATTAGTCTTGTACCCTTTATAAGTTTAATTTGAAAACTGTAACTCGTACTAAAAACTGTATTAAACTTATCCTAAATTGTTTGTACTGTAATTTGAAATTTCGCAATATAATTACTCTGTCTTAGTTATTATTGATATCGTGTTGCAAGATGTGGGACCTAGACTCTGAGGACTGCCCCGTAAGGGGAGGTCTTCACATCTTGTGTCACAGGATACCCCATTCTGCTAAAACTATCCACATAACCTTTTATCTTCAGCACATGAGGTCTAACACCTGTTCCTTCTGCCATTTTGCAGGAGTTCAGAGCCCTACTCATATTATGCTTCTCAGACCGAGCCTGAGTCTGGAACATATCCTTTAGCCGGCGATACATCTGATTAGCTCGGACATCCATAAGGCTAGTCCGCAGCTCAGATGTCATGGTCACTAGCATTAGACAGACAATAGTGACCGCATCTTTAGAGTGCTTCTTGTGGAGATTTCTCTCCTCAACTGTAGCAGTCTCTGTAGGAGCAGGTCCTAGTGCCCTTTCCAGAATATACGACTTTCGCTCCATTCTCATAACAATAGTTAGATTTCATTCCCAGTCCTAGAAGTTGCTTCTTTTGAGTTTTCCATATCCCGAATGGACCTCAAAGTAGCAACATGTGCAACACGATATCAATCATAACTAAGATAGAGTAATTTAAGTTGCGGAATTTCAGATTACAAGTACAAACATTAGGATAAGTTTAATACCATTTTAGTTCAGATTACAATTTTCAAATTAAACTAATAAAGGGCACAAGACTATTCTAATTCATGTCATCATACATTCAAATCAAATCTACCCAGACCACCACAATTATCTTCTGCCAATTAGTACCGAAGGGTTTGTTGAGTAGTGGTCTATAGAAAACTTCAATCTTGATCTGGTAAGACCTATGAACTAGGTCCGGCAGGTGACTTTCCTTTATATTTTCTTGTAAAAAGGTCAAATAGCAACTGTAAGCATGACTTAGTGAGAATATAGATTTTCAGATTACATGCATTAATCAAGCGGATCAAGGGTCAAAGCGTGATATGTCTGGACTGCCGCTACAACCACTCATGATTGAGACATAGAATTCATAGAATTGGATGATGTTCAGCCCACGCTCACGCTTTTAGTGGAAGCTATCCACTTATGCTGGGCTAGCTACCAGCAGTCTTCATGGGGGAACATCGGAGTATCAATACCAAGTTCAATAGAACTAGTGACATAGCTAGGTCTAGAACAATAGACCGAAAAAGCTAATCATGCTAAGCTGAATCAATATGTCAAAGATGCGAGTAATAATGAAAGCATAAGTCATCAAGGTCATGATAGCAATAAACTCATAACAATATCTGAAATGAATTATAAGTACAATGTCATGCGAAATGATAAGTCAAATAGCTATCATGATCCACAGGGCATCACCGAACCATGGTGTGCACAGGTCACAATCCAGCTGAGCATTCATGAATGTCAAATAATCTATTATCAACAATATATCTCAACCGGAAGTCTAGCATGCAAAACTGAATATCTATAACTCACAGGTTCTTGGTCTTTATCAAGCAGATTTATATCCACCACCTGAATTATCTCAGGATTTATCTTTAATCTTGATCTATCTGATCTCTGGCTTTTCTTTTCTAATCAGTGACCCACTTTCAATTTTCTTTAAATCTGTGTTCAGGATTTAACTGAACCTGTCCAGAATTTATCATATCGTATCATTAGCTTTAAGCTTTTAAATCTGTATTTAATCTGATCTGATTACTGATAACTCATCAATATTTGTTAGTTCCTTTTCTTTGTTTCTTTGAATTCTCAAAGGATATATATATATATATATATATATATATATATATATATATATATATATATATATATATATATATATATATATATATATATATATATATATGCTTTATAAATCTTTAGTCATTAAAATCATAATTTCATGTTGATTTATCAATCTTTAAATCACTAATATCATTTATTCATGGTTCTTGTATTTATAAAACAATATTTAATTGTGATGTTAAAATATCAAAATATAAGGCACGGATTCGGGTCAACCGGATTCGGACCGGGCTGAACCGAAATGGACATTATCCGAATTACACCATCCGAACTCGGGTCATCCGAGTTCGGACCACCTTTCATCCGAATTGAGTAATCCGAATTAGGTGCATCATCCGAGATAGATCCGAAAAGCACCATCTGAATTTCGACATTAGATCCGAACCGGGGTTTCATCCGAATTCGGACTCAGCCGAATTCGGATCCCACATGTTCATATTTTCCCAGATTTTGTTCTTATTGTTCTTAACTTTATGCATACGGGTTTTTCATAAAATTTATAAAAAGTTATTTCTATTAACATGCAACATAAAATAATGTTATATTATCATTATTGGGTTGATTTTATATCATTTTCCCCATCAAAAACATCATAAATTCATCAAGATCATCCAAATTATAAACTTTTGTCAAGAACACATTTTTATCACTAAAAATCCGATTTCTTCATTAGTAAGTTGATCCAACCCACGCATTTAGTTTCTATTACATCTAATAACTTAGATTTATCATAATTTACTAAAAATTCATACATGCAATACATAAATTTCATGTTTTAATCATGGGTTTCGGTTTTTATCAAAACCAAACTAAAACTCATAAAATTTCGAAATTAATCTAATTATTACCTTGAATGTTCTTGGTTGATGATGTTTAATGTTGTTTGTAACCTTCACTTGACTTCAAATCTTCAATTAATGCACAATTTATGAGAATTCTTGAAATTCTTTGGATGTTGGCCGAGAGATAGAGAGAAGTTAGAGAGAGAGAGTGGTTGGGTTTAAATGATCTTAAATGATCATTTCTTTGTTTATATACATCATTTAATTGTGTTTTCAATCTAACCCATTATACTTTTGTATAATACATCTCTTTTGTTTTACTCATTTTAATTATATCATAGATATAATTTAAAATCATATTTACTTAATTAAACTTTCATTCTTAATTAATATTTGCAACATAAATAATATAACAAAATTACATTATTATATCAAAATCAAGCGTTACATGATTGATCAAAAGTTAGGTTGTTACACTCTCAGAAGTTCCTACAACCAGAGCCCGAGCGAGACTGTCCTATACACCACCTATTCTGGTAAACAGTCCAGTTAAAGTACCAGTTTAAAAAATTTCAACTCTTTGATCATATGATATATTAAAAATAAATCTCCTTTTATTTGAAAAACTATATTTATAAAAAAAATGTCACATTTAACACTTGACAAATTAATTAAAGTTTCCAATTTAAACTTCCTTTTAAATACTTTAATTTTTCATCAAAATTGATTGTAGTTTTGATTTCTTTTATTTATCTACTTTGTCATCACAAACACGCAGATATAAATAAAGCATAAAGATATAATAAATACAACCACACGTGTGGTATCTGTATCTCTCTTTCATCAGCTAGACTCTTTCTTAGATGACTAACATGGAATACAGGATGTATTCCAGCTAAGTCAGTTGGTAGTTCAAGACGATAAGATTGATTTCCTATCTTTTCAACAATCTTGAACGGGCCGATGTGTGACACCCTCTTGCTTTGATAGTATAAATGTAATCACCAGGATCGACAAACAACCCAATGAATAATATGATAATTAAGATTGAATACTTAAAACAGATTTAAGAAGTTCCACACTAAAGCATTAAAAGTACACGACTACAGTGATTAAGTTTAACTATTACAACACAAAGTAGTAATTCCCAGCCCAAAGCTATTACATTCAAGTACCAATAGCTTCTAAAGTCTCCGGGATATTGAATTGAATTGCTTAAGTACAAGGTCCAGCTACACTTTTGTCTTTGCCTGAAAACATGGTGAGTCAACAGTAAGCTAATTGCTTAGTGAGATAACAGATTATACAAACAACAAATATTTCTTTACAAGCAATTTGCCCCATGTATGTGAAAACAGGCAGTGTAAGCCTCAGTGTATGTGAAAACCATGCAGTGCTAGCATGGGGTTGGCAGTTCAAATACTGATCGGGGATGTGCCGAACCTGACGGGATAACGAGTGGGATGATCAGTCCCCGACAGTGGCCTGCTGTCAGCCCCAGTCCAGGTCGCATCAGATTGTGAAGTAATGATCATGCAGTGCAAGCATGATGTAATAGATGCACTTTCAAATGAACGCTGGCTACATGTGTGTTACATGACAAGTACGAGTGTGCATCATAACAACAAAGTAATCATGAGTGCCAATTGATGTATGAACAATGTGAACATGCCATTGAATATATAAACATGAATGCAAAAACAATAAATGTTAGAATGACAATCTGTTACTCACAGTGATTGGTATAGTGTGACTTGTCTCTGAATCAATGTGTCTTTTGATAACACCACAATCATCTGTAAAGTAAGTGTAATAGTGATTTTGTGTCAGTAATTGCTTAAATCTTATATTCTGTAATTTAAATGAAATTCTAACTGAATTCGGACCACATCCGAATTCGGATGGTCCGAAATCCGGATGGTCCGAATTGGGTGAGGTCCGAAGTAGAGTGGGTCCGAATTGGGGTGAAGTCCGAAATGGGTGTGGTCCGAAGTCACTATAGGTCCGAATTAGGTTGGGAGTCCGAATTGGGATGGACCCGAAATTGTAGTTGGTCCGGATTGCTACTGGTCCGAACTGGGTAGGGATCCGAATTCGGATGGATCATCAGTCCGAGTTCATACTTGGTAAAATTCTAACATTTTCCAGAATTTACTTTTGGACCATTTTTACATGTTTTGAGTCTAATATTGCAAATGTGAGCTTAGTAGCACTATCTTAACACTTTATACTTTAAACTACAACTTAAATATACCAAATTAATCTCATGTTCTTCATTTGTTCGAAGAACATCTACTAAAACACACACAAAATCTCTGAAATCATACTTAGAGGTGGAATTAGAATCTGAAATTTGGTATACAACATTATCATCACTCGATTTTAACATTGCAACACTAATATTCAACATGCATCAACAATTGAAACATAGATCTTATGATTCGGTTTTCACTAAAAACCGAACCAAAACTTCAAGAATTCGTAAATATGAGCAAACGTTACCTCAAATTGTTTGTTGCAGCAGTTATAGTTCCTAAATTGCAACTTGAATCCAACTTTTACACTTGAAATTGTTGAGTTCTTGGGTGTTCTTGATAAAACTCGAGAGATAGAGAGAGAGTGAGGGAGTCGGCTAGAGAGAGAGTGTAGTGAGAGAGTGGATTTTGAAAAGTGAAAGACTTTTCCCCTTTTTATTTCTATTTTGACCCAATTGCACATTATACCCCTCAACTTCGTATTTTCTTACTTAACTGATAATATGATCAAAATTTAACTTAAATTGATATAATAATCCCTTAACACAATAATTAAGTCCTTAAAGCTGTAAATTACATATAATTGAAAAATAGGGATGTTACAGCATCGGCGCCACCACGCCTATACTTCGTCCGCGAAGTCATGCTGCGCTAAACAAACTTGGGTACTTAGTCTTCATGTCTTCTTCTGATTCCCAAGTATGATTAGCTCCCCGATGATGCTTCCACTTGACCAGCACCATCCTGATTTCCTTGTTGCGGAGTTTCTTGACTTTTGTTTCCAGTATACACTCCGGCTCATCAACGAACCTTAGTCGTTCGTCAATCTTAACTTCCGAATGATCAGTCCATGGTTCCCTTTCGGGCACCAGACTCTTCCTTAAGTAGCCCACATGAATGACCGGGTGAACACCTGACAATTCCTCCGGCAAGTCCAAATGATAGGACTGATTACCAACTCTTTCTACTATCTTGAAGGGTCCTATGAACCGAGGCGATAACTTTCCTCGCTTTACGAATCTTGTAACACCTTTCATTGGGGAAACCTTCAAGTATACCCACTCATCCTTCTGAAACTCTATCGCTTTATGGCGGTGATCGTGATAGTTCTTTTGCCGATCTTGTTCCGTTTTCATGTATTGCCGAATGAGTTGAATCTTTTCGTTTGTTTCTTGCAATAAGGCAGGACCAGCTATTGGAGTTTCTCCTGTTTCCCTCCAACAGGTTGGAGTCCTACACTTTCTGCCATACAGGAACTCGAATGGTGTCATCTTGATTGTGGAATGGTAACTATTGTTGTAGGAGAATTCAACCAATGGGAGGTGATCGTCCCAATTACCACCCAAATCCATGACACAGGCTCTGAGCATGTCTTCCAGTGTTAAGATCGTCCTTTCACTCTGCCCATCAGATTGAGGTCTGTAAGCAGTACTCATTGCGATACGAGTACCAAGACCGTTTTGCAGAGCAGCCCAGAAGTTAGAAGTAAATCTACTATCTCGATCAGAGACAATAGACTTAGGCACACCATGTCTGATGACGATTTCGTTTACGTAGATTTGGGCAAGACGGTCCAGTGAATAGGTTTCTCGAATGGGAATAAAGTGAGTAGATTTTGTCAATCGATCAACAATGACCCAAATGGCATCATGTTGACGACGTGTCTTGGGCAGCTTTGTTATGAAATCCATAGTAATATGATTACACTTCCATTCCGGGATAGGAAGAGGTTGCATACTACCAAAGGGTTGCTGGTGTTCTGCTTTGACTAATCTGCATGTTCTGCATCTTTCCACAAATTGACCAACGTCTCTTTTCAACCCTAGCCACCAGAAATCGGCTTTCAGGTCGTTGTACATCTTTGTGCTTCCAGGGTGAATTGAGAACTTAGATTGGTGAGCTTCTTCAAGAATTACTTCTTTCATGTTCCCGAACTTAGGAACCCAAACTCTACCGTATACACCTTTGAGTCCGGTTCCGTCGTCTTGCATTAATGGCAACTGTATTCTGATATCTTCATCTTTAACATTCTCTTCTTTTAGGGCCTGCAACTGAGCAGCTCTTACCTCGTCTATGATCGTTGAAGTCAGTATCGTGGAAGTCAAGGCATAGCAGTATGCCTTGCAATACGCTTTTCTGCTTAAGGCATCGGCCACTACGTTGGCCTTCCCCGGGTGATATAGAATTTCACAGTCGTAATCTTTGATCAGCTCCATTGACCTTCTTTGCCTCATATTCAAGTCCTTCTGACTGAATATGTACTTCAAACTTTTGTGGTCGGTGTAGAGCTGACACTTGGTTCCATACAAGTAGTGTCTCCATAATTTGAGAGCGAAAGTCACAGCGGTTAGCTCTAGATCATGAGTAGAGTAATCTTTCTCATGTGGTTTGAGTTGTCTAGAAGCATAAGCTATGACGTTTCCTCTTTGCATTAGTACCGCACCCAAACCCATGCCTGATGCATCTGTGTAGACTACGAAGTCTTCGTTCCCTTCAGGCAGGGCTAACACTGGTGCTTCACTTAGCAAAGTCTTCAGTTTGTCAAACGCCACTTGCTGTTCTTCTTTCCAAAAGAAGGTTGCGTTCTTGCGAGTAAGCTTTGTAAGAGGTACGACTATTTTGGAAAAGTCCTTGATGAATCGGCGGTAGTAACCAGCCAATCCCAGAAAACTGCGAATTTCTGAGGCGTTGCGGGGTGATTCCCAGTTCTGGATAGCTTCGATCTTTGCAGGATCAACAGCAATCCCAGCACCAGATATCACGTGCCCCAAGAATTGGATCTGAATTGAATATTGAGTAAGTACAAGTTAACAAAGGGTTTATGATTGAGTATTAGGATCATGAAATTGTTTCGAATGTTGAGACGTACCTGCCTCAACCAGAATTCACATTTAGAGAATTTGGCGTAAAGTCGCTCTTTGCGTAGCAACTCTAGCAATTCTCGCAGATGTGCTGCATGATCCTCTTCGGTTTTTGAATAAATGAGAATGTCATCGATGAACACGATGACCGATTTGTCGAGCATTGACCGGCAGACTCGATTCATGAGATCCATGAAAGCGGCCGGCGCATTAGTAAGACCGAACGGCATTACCAGAAACTCGTAGTGTCCGTAACGAGTTCTAAAAGCCGTCTTTGGAATGTCATCAGGGTGTACTTTGAGTTGGTGATAACCCGAACGAAGATCAATCTTCGAGAAGTAGCTTGCGCCTTGTAACTGGTCGAAGAGATCATCAATCCGGGGCAACGGGTATTTGTTTTTGATTGTGACTTTATTGAGTTCTCTGTAGTCGATGCACATACGTAATGTGCCATCTTTCTTCTTAACGAACAACACAGGAGCGCCCCATGGAGAAGAACTTGGGCGTATGAAACCCTTATCGAGCAGCTCCTGTAATTGCTTCATCATTTCCTGCATTTCAGCAGGGGCTAATCGGTACGGAGCCTTTGCTATTGGAGCAGCTCCGGGAACGAGATCGATACGGAATTCCACTTGACGGTCAGGTGGCAATCCCGAGATATCTTCTGGAAAGACATCTGGAAATTCGGAAACGACAGGAACGGTAAAAAGAGATTGAACTTCAGCCTTTGCATCAACAGCGTAGGCTAAGTATGCAGAACAACCCTTGGCGACGTGCTTTCGGGCTTTTGCAATTGAAATAAGGCATAAGTCGCCTTTGTGTCTATCACCATAAATGCAAATGTCTCGGCCTTCGGGAGTGGTAATCTTGATCATTCTTTTCTTACATATAATCTGGCCTCGTTATGAACCAACCAGTCCATGCCTAGTATAACATCAAATTCCCCGAACTCCATGGGAATTAGATCTATGTTGAATACTACATCCTCTACCAACAATGTGCAATTCCTATACACTTTATCTGCTTTAACTAACATGTTGCTAGCAGTCTCTATGTCAAGTACAAATTGCAGTTTGGAAGTAGGCATATTGAATTGACGAGCAAATGAAGTGGAGACAAACGAACGGTTGGCTCCAGAATCAAACAGTATACGTGCAGGAATGGAAATAACATAGAACGTACCAGTGACCACCTCCGGGTCATCCTTTGCTTCTTCAGCTGTGATTTGGAACGCCCTAGTTGGAGCCCTTTGAGATTGATCCCTGCGAGCAGTGGATGCTGCAAAAGATCTTGTCGTTGATTGTTGAACATTCTGTTCTCGTGGGGGTTTCGGGCAATCCCTTGCAAAATGGCCAAGTCTATGGCAGTTGTAGCATGCATCTTTTCGTGGACAATGATCCCACTGATGGCCTTTTTGCCCACAGCAAAAGCAGTACATGTCTTGTGTCTTGCACTCCCCAGAGTGTGCTTTTCTGCATCGCCTGCAGTCCCTCATTTCAGAACTCGCCGAAAAGGCCCTTCCCTTCTTGAGTGATGAAGATTGTTAATGAGATTGGGGAGAGAATCGGGAGGATCCAGACTCCCGCTGCGTTTTTGGCGGCGACGGTTGAGTCGGTGTTGCGGCGGCTGAACCAATGACATATCCGGATAACAGGACAATCTGCTCCACATTCCGAGCAGCCTCGAGTAATCCAGCAAACGTTGTATACCGCACCCCACTCATGGTTCGGCGTATCTCATAGTCTAGTCCGGCCTCAAACCGGGCTATCTTCCTTTCTTCCGTGTCAACTTGATGTGGTGCAAACAAACTTAAGCGGGTGAACTCAACGGCATATTGTGTAACCGTTTTCGTTCCTTGAGTCAGATTCAGGAACTTCGCCTCTAGACGGCGCTTCTCATCAGTAGGACAGTATTGTTGAGAGAATACTTCCTTGAATTCATTCCAGGACATGTGCGACACTACCTCCATCGTCAACACATGCGTCATGGCATCCCACCACATAACAGCGTCCCTTGCAAACATAGCGGTTGCAAAGCGGACCATGTCTTTATCAGCACAGTCGCTGATCCTGAAAGTTCGTTCCGTGGTGGTAATCCATTCCAATGCTGTAACAGCATCTCCGGTTCCATCAAAAGTAACAGCTCCGTTACTTTTGAAGTCCTTAAACCTGCAACCCCTTGATCTGTTAGAAGACTCAGTGTCTTGTCTTTCCTCTTGGTCATCCTGTTGTTGATGTTCTTTATTCTTTCTCTTATCGGCTTTTCGCTTCGCTTCGGCCTCATCTCTGGCCCTTAATTGGTCTGCAAATGACTGAGTCTGCTCAGCCATTCTTTTGGATTGTAGCTCATTATTCTGTTCCATAAGAGCTTGCATCATCTGGAACATTTGTTGAGGAGTCATATCGTCTCCTGACATGTTCTGAAATATAACAACTTATATGTAGAACATTTATTGGTAAGTCCTAAGTGTTCACAGTTACCCTTTAATTTGTCCCCGTGTGCATGTCAATTCCTATCTTAGTTCGGATCATTTCCTAGGAGTCCATTCTAATATCATAACCTAAGTTTGAGTCCAAGTCCTCACGGACACTTGAAACCTCAAACTAATGCTCTGATACCAAAACCTGTGACACCCTCTTGCTTTGATAGTATAAATGTAATCACCAGGATCGACAAACAACCCAATGAATAATATGATAATTAAGATTGAATACTTAAAACAGATTTAAGAAGTTCCACACTAAAGCATTAAAAGTACACGACTACAGTGATTAAGTTTAACTATTACAACACAAAGTAGTAATTCCCAGCCCAAAGCTATTACATTCAAGTACCAATAGCTTCTAAAGTCTCCGGGATATTGAATTGAATTGCTTAAGTACAAGGTCCAGCTACACTTTTGTCTTTGCCTGAAAACATGGTGAGTCAACAGTAAGCTAATTGCTTAGTGAGATAACAGATTATACAAACAACAAATATTTCTTTACAAGCAATTTGCCCCATGTATGTGAAAACAGGCAGTGTAAGCCTCAGTGTATGTGAAAACCATGCAGTGCTAGCATGGGGTTGGCAGTTCAAATACTGATCGGGGATGTGCCGAACCTGACGGGATAACGAGTGGGATGATCAGTCCCCGACAGTGGCCTGCTGTCAGCCCCAGTTCAGGTCGCATCAGATTGTGAAGTAATGATCATGCAGTGCAAGCATGATGTAATAGATGCACTTTCAAATGAACGCTGGCTACATGTGTGTTACATGTCAAGTACGAGTGTGCATCATAACAACAAAGTAATCATGAGTGCCAATTGATGTATGAACAATGTGAACATGCCATTGAATATATAAACATGAATGCAAAAACAATAAATGTTAGAATGACAATCTGTTACTCACAGTGATTGGTATAGTGTGACTTGTCTCTGAATCAATGTGTCTTTTGATAACACCACAATCATCTGTAAAGTAAGTGTAATAGTGATTTTGTGTCAGTAATTGCTTAAATCTTATATTCTGTAATTTAAATGAAATTCTAACTGAATTCGGACCACATCCGAATTCGGATGGTCCGAAATCCGGATGGTCCGAATTGGGTGAGGTCCGAAGTAGAGTGGGTCCGAATTGGGGTGAAGTCCGAAATGGGTGTGGTCCGAAGTCACTATAGGTCCGAATTAGGTTGGGAGTCCGAATTGGGATGGACCCGAAATTGTAGTTGGTCCGGATTGCTACTGGTCCGAACTGGGTAGGGATCCGAATTCGGATGGATCATCAGTCCGAGTTCATACTTGGTAAAATTCTAACATTTTCCAGAATTTACTTTTGGACCATTTTTACATGTTTTGAGTCTAATATTGCAAATGTGAGCTTAGTAGCACTATCTTAACACTTTATACTTTAAACTACAACTTAAATATACCAAATTAATCTCATGTTCTTCATTTGTTCGAAGAACATCTACTAAAACACACACAAAATCTCTGAAATCATACTTAGAGGTGGAATTAGAATCTGAAATTTGGTATACAACATTATCATCACTCGATTTTAACATTGCAACACTAATATTCAACATGCATCAACAATTGAAACATAGATCTTATGATTCGGTTTTCACTAAAAACCGAACCAAAACTTCAAGAATTCGTAAATATGAGCAAACGTTACCTCAAATTGTTTGTTGCAGCAGTTATAGTTCCTAAATTGCAACTTGAATCCAACTTTTACACTTGAAATTGTTGAGTTCTTGGGTGTTCTTGATAAAACTCGAGAGATAGAGAGAGAGTGAGGGAGTCGGCTAGAGAGAGAGTGTAGTGAGAGAGTGGATTTTGAAAAGTGAAAGACTTTTCCCCTTTTTATTTCTATTTTGACCCAATTGCACATTATACCCCTCAACTTCGTATTTTCTTACTTAACTGATAATATGATCAAAATTTAACTTAAATTGATATAATAATCCCTTAACACAATAATTAAGTCCTTAAAGCTGTAAATTACATATAATTGAAAAATAGGGATGTTACACGATGAATCTCGGCGCTAGCTTGTTCCTCTTTATGAACCTAACCACATTCTTCATTGGAGATACTTTCAGCATCACCCAATCGTTAACTGCAAAACTGATCGATCTGTGACGATTATCGTAATACGACTTCTGCCTGCTTTGAGCTTCAAGGATGTTCCTTCTGACAAGTTGAATCTTATCATGAGTCAACTGTAGAAGGGCCGGACCTGCTAAAGGCGATTCACCTGTTTCGCGCCAACAGGTGGGAGTTCTGCACTTTCGTCCGTATAAAGCTTCAAAAGGGGCCATCTTAATCGTGGAATGATAACTGTTGTTGTATGAGAATTCGACCAATGGTAAGTGGTCATCCCAGTTACCACCCAGATCAAGAATGCAGGCACGGAGCATATCTTCCAGAGTTAGGATAGTGCGTTCACTTTGGCCATCTGCACTAGGGTGATAAGCTGTACTCATAGAGATTCGAGTACCCATCCCGTCTCGCAGTGCTTGCCAGAATCTCGAAGTGAAACGACTATCACGATCAGAGACGATAGATTTTGGCACACCGTGACGTGAAATAACCTCGGTGATGTACATCTGTGCCAATCTATCAAGAGAGTATGTCTCTTTCGTCGGTATGAAATGTGCTGACTTCGTTAATCGATCCACGACTACCCAGATGGAGTCGTGTTGTCTCTTGGTCTTTGGCAATTTCGTGACAAAGTCCATGGTTATATGCTCCCACTTCCACTCAGGAACTGGCAGTGGTTGCATATCCCCAAAGGGCTTCTGGTGTTCTGCCTTAACCATTTGACATACTATGCAGCTTTCAACGAATTGACCGATGTCTTTCTTCATTCCTGGCCACCAATAATCAGCTTTCAGATCGAAATACATCTTTGAGCTGCCAGGATGAATGGATAACTTGGACTGATGGGCTTCAGATAGAAGAGTGTTGCGAATAGAACCATATTTAGTGTAACAACCTAACTTTTGATCAGTTGTGTAATGTTTATGTTGAGATAATAATATAATTTTTGTTATATTATTTGTATTGCAAATATTGATTAAGAATAAAAATTTATTAAGTAAATTTAATTTTAAATTATATTTACGATATAATTAAATTGTTTAAAATAAAAGAGATGTATTATACAAAAATAGAAGTGGGTTAAATTGAAAACACAACTAAATGATGTATATAAACAAAGAAATGATCATTTAAGATCATTAACACCTAAATCGTTCTCTCTCTCTACTCTCTCTCATCTTACGGACAACACCAAAAAGCTTCAAGAATTCTCATAAATATTGCATTAAATTGAAGATTGAAGACCATATGGAGTTATAAACAACATCAAGGAACATTAATCTGCA
>JAANYP010006749.1:0-128941 GCA_020465985.1 Centrapalus pauciflorus
TGAGCACATAGCACAACTTTGCCTTGGGAATTCAATATGTAACCCAGGTGTTCATCAAAGTTAACCTTGTAGCCAGCATCACACAGTTGGCTTATGCTAACAAGGTTATGCTTTAGCCCAACCACATAGGCTACTCTTTTGAACACTGCAGCACCAGCTTTAAGAGTTCCATATTCCTCAGTGGATCCCTGTACATTGTCACCAAAGGTGACTTTTGGCCCTTTTTCAGACCTGAGTTCACTCAGCAATTCTTTACAACCTGTCATGTGCCCTGAGCAGCCACTGTCCAAGTACCAAACCTGGGAAGGTTGTTTTTCCTGCAGAGTGATAAGAGAATTATTAGTCATTTTTAGGGGAACTCATCACAAAGATGAGTTCTCCTACTTCATCAACATTTGTTGATGGACTTGAAATATCCACACTAATATTCCCTATTTGAATGGTATCAGCTTGAATACCACTTTCAGTGACTGTGACATTTCCAACACTGCTTGTAACAGCTGTGGTGGAAACAGCAGAGTCAACAGGCCTCATGTCCTCAGATTCAGGACAATCCTTGGCCAGATGTGTCTTCTTCCCACATTTGTAACATTTTTTCTTTTTAGGGTTTTTGAAAGAAGATCTTTCAGAAACACATTCTGAGTTATTTTTGTTGATTCTTTCAGCAGTTTTAGCAGTTTTATTACTTTTTGTTGAATCAACAGCTTGAGTGGATAGTTCAATAGCCACAGCTTTGGCTGTCTCTTCTTTCCTCTTTTTAGGAGGACAGATGTCAAAGACAGGGAGCTTGATTGGCTGTTGAGCTTCCACAGGTTTGGGAAACTTATTCCCAATTATCTCAGTTTGAGCAATGGCTTTGCCTTTGCCCCTACTGAATTGTGATTTATGCTGCCTATCAGCATATTCACTGTGTCTGGTTTTGAAAAGCTTATTCTTATTTGAAACCAGTTTACCACTATGATTTGAAAACTTATTTGAAATCACAACAGTTTTGTTTTCAACATGAGACTTACCCTTGTTGAAAACAGGCTGCTTACTTTTTGAAAACTTGTTTTCAAAGTGTTTAGCATCAAAAGGATTAACACGCTTTTTACCATCAGCTTTGGACTCAGAACCTGTTTTGTCAACAGGTTTAGTATCCACCACTTTAGTTTGAACATGTTTTCCTTTCTTTTGCTTGTGTGAACCAGCAGAGCACTTAGCAGGCTGACTTGATGGAGAACAAATTCCAATATCAGCTTTAGAACTAAATTCACACAAGCTGTCAGTGTTTTGAGGCCTGACAAACCTATTTGTTGAGATTAGTTTACCATTCACATTTTGAATGAATGTGTTTGGAAGTTCACCAAGAGTGGATAAATCTTCTTTCAGATTATTGATCTCAACAATGGAAGCTGCTGTGTCAAGATCCCCTCCAAGATAGGCTTGGATTTGTGCAGGAATCTGTTGACTTATACAATGGCTGACTTTTTGTGCAGATTGGCAACAAGAGTCAACTATCTTTTGAAGCTTAGCATGCTTTATATCTGTTTCTCTCTTTTCTTCCAGTAAAATAGAGTTGATGTGTTTTAATTCATCAAGCTCAGTTTCCAACTTATGGAAACTGTCCAGTTTACTAGATTTAGTTTTAAGATCAGTTTTAAGCTTAGAGATTTCAGATTGTAAAGCATCATGCTTCTCAACAGCAGCTTTTAGATCAACAAGCATATATTCAAACATTTTAACTTTTTCTTCAGAACTGTAAGCCATAAAATTTTGTACCTTATACATCATAGTAGGATTCCAGTTCTCTAAGCTGCTGAAAGCTTCAGCTTCAGCCATATCCTGTTTGAAACTGCTTGTTGATGGGACATCAGTGTTGGCCATCAAACATTGATTGTCTTCTTCATCAGATGATGAATCAGATTCCTCCCAATCACAAGTCTCTGCCATAAGTCCCTTTTGGCGGTTGGAACCCACTGAGTTTTCCAACTTCCTCAGCTTAGCCATGGCCATAAGGTACTTAACCCTATAACCATCATCCTTGTTTGTCTTGTATGGTTTGGATGACTGACCAACAGCTTTTGACACACAGTCAGCAGCTATATGACCAGTTTTGCCACATTTGAAACACTCAGCCTTGGATTTATCAAATGCCTTCTTTTTGCCAGCACCTGAACTTCCTTGCAGCATGTTTCTTCCAAACCTTTTCTTGTTGAACCTTTTGACAAGCATAGCTATCATTTGCTCATCATCTTGTTCAGCAAGATCTGCAGTATCTTCTTCATCTGACACCTCCTCCTTGCAATCATCCTGTTGATCAGGTTGAGTGAACACATCACTCACCTGATTTACAGGCTGTCTCACATTAGCCACAAAGGCTGCACCTCTTTTGGACATTTCCAAGGCATTTCTCTTTTGTTGCCTTGACTGTTCATCATTCAGTAAGGATCCATACAGATTGACCAGATCCATACTTCTGATAGTACCTGAGTTCCTTAGAATTGTTGAGAAGTAGTTCCACTCTTCAGGTAGAATGTCCAGAAATTTATTTACCTGGGTAAGACTATCCTTAGTGATCCCAACAGCCTTGAGATCATTCATGAAACATAGTACCCTCTTTTTGTTTTCTTTGCTGACTGGTGGTGCTGGATTTGATGCTATAAGTAGGCAAGAGGAAAATGACCCCAAATTATCATAATGAGGCTTCATTGATGCCATCTTGGGTTGGTTTTCCTTTTTGGGTTTAACGGGAGAAGAGGGTGGCTTCAGTAACGTAGATACATTGTTACATAAGGTTGTCAACAATTTCAGCACCTCCTCATGCCTTTGATCCGATATTCTGATTCCACCAGCAAGGATGTCAAATCCTTCTCCAGATCTGTGAAGCGCAGCTCTGCAACCATTTGCTTTTCATTGAAATCAGTCTCCAAGTCCACTACCTTTGAGATTTTATCGATTTGGGATTTTATGTGCAATGAAAATTGATTAGGGATTTTAATCCTACAAATGGTCAAACTTGAGAGTTTTTTGCACAAATATCCCTTTTGGTTATTCAATTTTTAAATTTATCTCATTTAGTTACTAAACTGTTTTTTAAACATATTTAGCCAAAAAATTGTTGGCCTAAGCTATTTTAAGTAAATATAATTAAAGTTTAACAGCTAAATATATACAATTTTAATAGCTAAATACATAAAAAAAAATAATTTAATAGCTAAATATGAGAAAAAATAGTTTCACCTTCAAAAGATGATTATGACAAAAAATACGGTAATTACGACACTTTTTTATGCACAGTGGTTTGATGACAAGATTCAGAATCCTGCACGATGAGAGACCGACAATGGATTAGTCCTCATTTTTCACAAATTTGAACAGAAGCTCTTATTTTCATGTTTGTCACTCCTTACCTTAATTTATTTTGAATCGTATTCATAACAAAGTTGAAAAAACATTTAATGTTTCGAATCTATATCGTGGAAACCATAATGTATAAAAAGCTCTGGTCTGGTTGAATCATAACGACTTACTTCAATTTTCACTCCATCTCCTGCAGTAACCATATAAACTACATCAAATATTCCCTGAAACATAACTAACAGTCATATCTTCATCATCTAAACGAACGAAGTCGTTATTTTTTGTTGTCATATGCCTCGATGTTCTGGGGTTCACATTCAGTGCTAAAAAGTCGCACCAGTAATGTTGTGCTTGCACTAACAGTTAACGCTCCTATACCTGCCCACCTCAGACTTCGAGGAATGTTGACTCTAGGACCTGCAACACAACACGATTTTAGATTTTATATCATGTACCATTTTTATATCACAAAGAATAAGCAAGAGTAGATTCTCCAACAACAACCAACATTGAGGACAAAATTCAAGGGATTGGAATCCGATTTTGTTGATTGGTTTGTCGGTGGAGTGTGAGTGCTCACACAACACCAGCCGACTTCTTGTTCAGCCAAATGATACACAAGCCATTTACAAAAGACATGGAATCTACTATGGATGTCAATGGATCAAACCCTGACACATGTCTGTTGACTATAGGTTATGCAATTTCTCTCTTTCATGTTGGTCATGGGACTCGTCGGTGGAGGCCTCCATGTCTTAATTTTTAACAAATAAGACTTGCAAATACACATAGCGTAATAAAAATAACTCCTAGGGCACCCTCATTTTTCACCAAGGTATATTCATAGTGCTCAAAGTTTTTCTTTCTTTTTTTTTTTGCCTTGAAGCATATCGAACCAACACTTTCATACCATACTTATGAGCCAAAAGCAAAGATGTTTTGGAGACAAAGATATGGAAAAGACTTGAGGCTCCATTTGGCTCGCAGAATGGAATTTGAATGAATTGGAATTTAAATTTAAAGCATTAGAGTGTTTGGTAGAGTGTGATAGGGTATGTTGTTTAATGTTTGGCTACTGGTGTGTTTCA
Source organism: Centrapalus pauciflorus (assembly GCA_020465985.1). Lineage (NCBI taxonomy): Eukaryota > Viridiplantae > Streptophyta > Magnoliopsida > Asterales > Asteraceae > Centrapalus > Centrapalus pauciflorus. The sequence continues at coordinate 4,431 of JAANYP010006749.1, forward strand.
TTAAATGTTAGAATCAAAACTTCCTTGCAAATGGCAGGGAATTACAAATTGCTTTGGTCATAAAATTCGATTGAATTTACACAAATTTTTTCCATTTTCTTTGTAATTTAAATGTCCATAATCCATATACACTGAAAATAAATAAATGTTGATTCCTTCTATTTCTCATCTGTAAGAGGTATGTAAAGTAACTGTTTTCCATTTCACGAGAACCCAACAAAAGCACATGAAAGTTGAGAATCCTCAACGAACTGTCGAGGAGTTGATAGGAACATGCTGGTTATTTCTAGAAAGGGTAAATTAGGGAAATTAGTAGTAGTTAGTTAGTAAAGAATCTATAAATAAAAAGGGAGAGGGGAGTGATGTAAGGTGTGCAGAAATATTGTTGGTAAATTGTTAGTCTCTTAGCACATGCTTTAAGAAGGCTCCAACCTTGGTTATGGGAGTGGATGGAATCCTATCTTTCTGTTCTTAGTTATCAATTTCAGAGATAATTAGATTTGGTTCCTCTATTTTCATAACTCTAATTTCTGTTTCCGTATCATTGATCCGACCTACCGTTCTGTCTCTAGCCTTTTTTGAGTTGCCCTTCTTCTCATTTCTCCTTTTTTCCGATGGAGACTCATTTAACATCCGCTCACAATCGACTGGAACAACATGAGGAGCATCTTCAATGACTCCAAGCTGATGTGACCAAGATCAATTCAACTTTGCAGAAGTTGGAAATAGAGAGTGGAGGCTAGCGAATTCCGCAAGATTATGATGGGTTGGATGAAACAACATGGCAAACGCCATGATTCTGGTTCATCGAGTCTAATGGTGATAGTGGTGATCAAACTCCTCCCATCGCATTTGGCAGATTACCATGGGCAGTGAAGATGATTAAGTTACCTGAATTTTACGGGTTTGATCCTCAAGGCTGGATTCAGAAAGCTAACTTGCATTTCGACATTAACAGTACTCCTCACAATCTTCATATTCATTTGGCCTAATTAAGCATGACAGTTGTGGCACATCACTGGTTTACCATTGTTCAACAAGTTCATGAATCCGTAACTTGGGAACAATTTTTAATTGAACTTTTACAGCGATTTAGTTGTCTCGAAATCCAGGACCCATATGAACAGTTAGCTTCCATTAAACAATCTGATTCCATCCATGAGTATATTGATGACTTTGAGTATCTTCTGTTCCTCCTGATTCCAAAATTATCTGGATCCCAAGCACTAGGATACTTCGTTGTTGGTTTCCACGATGAAGTTAAACCTTGGTTTCGTCTTCATCGGCTTCAATCGCGCTTGGACGGGATGTATTTGGCCAAAGACGTGGAAGCTATGATCCGTCCTTCTGCCGAGAATGAGGGGATTTCTCGTTTCCGTTATCACCAACCTGCTGGGCCGATTGTGGGTTTTCATGGGGATCGCATATCTATTGGGCCTAATAATTTGTTAGTGGATTGCAAATCTTATTTGGGTCAGTTCAATATTGATGGGTTCAATGTCATGGCCACTGTTGAACGATCACAGATGCATACCACTGTTGCTCCATCATCTCGTCCTCTCCTATCGGCGACTACTCCATCGGAGTCTCCCTCGAAAGTGCCTCGTGATTGTGGAATACGTTATTCAACTCAATCGGAATATGAGGAACGCCATAAGAAAGGTCTCTGTTTTCGATGTGGTAATCAATTTGGTCCTGCACACAAGTGTCCTGAGGGTCAATTGTGGGTTCTGTTATTGGGAGATGATGAATTTGTTGATGCTCATCGGAATTTTTGTCAATTTGAGGAGGTTTGGGGTTGTGATTTTACTGCACCACCAAACATGTGAATGCGCATCTGTAGAGCTTGCAAAACAACAAGTCTTGAGGTCAAGACTTTCATAAGGGAGAAGTATTTATAGGAACATGCTAGTTAATTCTAGAAAGGGTAAAATAGGGAAATTAGTAGTAATTAGTTAGTAAAAAAGATCTATAAATAAAGGGAGAGGGAAGTGACGTAAGGTGTGCAGAAATTTTGTTGGTAAATTGTTAGTCTCTTAGCACATGCTTTGAGAGGGCTCCAACCTTGGTTGTGAGAGAGGGTTTAATCCCTGGAATCCTATCTTTCTATTCTTAGTTATCAATTTCAGATATAATTAGAATTGGTTCCTCTGTTTTCATATTTCTAATTTCTGTTTCCATATCAATAGTCAACACCAGAAAGTTAGCATGGCTTGACCAACATACTGGAATTCATATATAAAAGTGGTAGCCCACTAGTGCAATACTCTCTACATATCATATTACATTATTAGATTATCCAGAAATTGGTACAATTTGTCTAAGTAGATATAAAAGTTACGCCCTTCAGTATGCAAGAATCTAAACACTTTGGCATTATGATTCACAAAACAGAAAAAAAGGCATAAATTTTGTTCATTACCATGTACAAGGACACATATTTTAAGATGAAGGACCTACCATTTAAGGTACACATATGTGCTAGTATGAATTAAACACATTCAAGAATGAATGGCTACTTAGCATACACGTGTTGGTACTCGTATAATGACACAAAGTGATCCTACAGCTTGCTCAAGTTCATATGCAAGTACAAAAAATATACATTTCAAGTGTTACAAAGAGCAATTGAATTAGCAGTTGAATAAGAGGATTTAAAACAAACCGTAATGCAGACGACAGAGAATCCAAATTCCTAAGGCTCCTCCAACGCTAAAAACCCCAGCAGTATGCCTCATCAATCTTGAACAAGGTTTTGAATCAGATCTCATTAGCTCACCATCAGAGAAACCAAAGAAACGTCTCAACGCCATTGCCTTAAGAAAAGCCTTCAAATACAGTAATTATGTTGGTCTTCTAATGATTCAACGAATTCTATAATTCCAGGAAGTAAACTCGGATCAACCTTAATTCAACAAGAAAACACAAATCAGAGAAATGTAAACTGTAACTTATAGAAGCAGCATAACTGTACCACAAGAAAAGATGGACATGATCAAACTAATGATCTGAAGCCTTAAAAATACATTCAAAGCACATAATGGATGTAGTCTAAAAGCAATGGTCCTGTTGCATTGTATTTCTATGAGATTTTTGTTTTCTCGTGAAATGATCTAGAGTTATAATGTTTCATTGATATGCAAAAGTGCTAAGGTGGAGTTAGGTTCACAAAATAGAAATCGAAGGAATTGGAATTTAATTTTAGCTTGTTTTAACCTTTTTATAACAAAGGTGAAGAGTTAAATTTTATATATTTTTCATCAAATTCTTTGTTTGTAGGAACTTGACATGCCTCCCTTCTCATGCATGAATTAGATTCCAACCCATCCATTAGATAACTACCTACATACTTGACCAATATTAAAAAATTGAGTTCATGCCTCACCACCAAACATATTAATAACTAAACTTAAATTCCAATTCCTTAGAATTCCATTCGATGACCCATAGGTCACCTAATTGTTATCCAGTATGAAGGAAACCAAGTTTCTTAATGCAATATAAATTTACAAACTGTCCTTATAGCTCCCAAAGAGATATTGCAACAAACCGCAACCACACTAGACATAGTAGGGCTTTTGGTTGGGTGTACTTAAACACTAGGTTGCCTCTCTAGCATAAATTTGCTCCTGAAATGTGATTTACTAACAAATTAGAAATATAGGGCCTCTTATGGAAACATACAATTACAATGTCAAGTTATCCACTGTCATCCTATAGCTTAACAGGCAAGTATAAAAACATTGAGCTAAAATCCTTTTTCAATAAGACACTAAACATTGAATCAGAATATAGTGAACAGATCTAACAACCATTTCTACTATTTTGGAGGGAAATGAGGGCTTTCTCTTACAAAAACCTATTTTAAAATTCAAAAAGTTCTGGTTCCTCAATCTCACTGATAACTTGACAACGTACTGCTTTACTCAATAACATTAGTTCACTTTTACTTGGTGCATTTTCTATTTTTATTAGTGATAAATTGCAGCAGCTCAATGGAGGTGGTTAAGTGGTGATTGACTTGAAGATAAGACCCTCCAAAGGAGTTCAAGGTTCAAATCCCACCGGCTTCAATTTACAGGAGCATAGTCACATAATTCGCTCATCTGGCCACGATCCTCGTTCCGATCGTTTCGTACCGGATGGCGGTACATTTGGGTATTGAACGCTTCTGTGATCGCTCTTTGGTACGTTATGAGTCTATGAAACGGCGAGACATATCAATAGCGGGAATGGCTATGCTATTTTGCAATTCACAAAACGACGAGAACGAGATCCAATTAGAAGAAATCATTGATTCTTCATGAGACGGTGTGCAATTCATGAAGCGGCGAGACCTAATTGGAAGAAATCTCTGATTTTAATGAGACAGTGGCACAGTGCAGTGGTGGACTTCTTCTCACAATACCCATTCTTCTTTAAATATTGTAATATTGGATCATCTCCTTTTTATATATTTATAATTTTATATTATATGTTGTATATTTTTTTTTATTTTAAATATTTATAATTTTATATGTATGTACCGTATTATATGGTACATCGTACCGGAACGATCCGGAATGAGCCTACCCCCCAACGTACTGAATTTTGGAGACCTAGCGAACCGCGTTCCCGATCACCGTTCCCGTACCGAAACGTTCCGCGAACTATGTGACTATATCTGTCCCTATCTTCGAATTGGTATATTGTGCAGTCTCATGAGTTTGTGGGGTATTCATGTGGCCTAGCTCGGGTGGGACTTCTCTGGTTATAAAAAATTAGCAGCACCTCTAGTTACATCGTATGTATGAAGAACATCATGTGACTGATTGGAAGAAATTGTTAATACAATTTCATGCACCGGCAAGACTCAAGACTAGCTACTAACCAACTACTTGTACATGATAGGAACAAAGTTAGTAACCAATGAAATTTTGTTAAAAACAATGATACGACTATATAACAAAAAAATCTGAATGCTTTCAAGAGCTAGCTGTCTCTCCCTATATGTAGAACCAAGATAATTTGTCATTTTCATACTAGTGAAATTGTTTCATAATTTTACAAAACTTGACAATTATCTTCTTTTTTTGGGTATGAGTTATTTCAATTCTCAACTTAACTAAATGTAAAACCCACAATAAGTTTTTATTCAATTAGGGAAAGGAATATTTAAATCCCAAAAATTAATTAGAAGTCAAACTTTCCGTCCATGTTTTTTTATACTATAAGAGACAAACTTTGTTATTAAGAACATTATTGCTCAGCTGAAGTTACTTGCTCTAGTTTGTAAGCATACGGAGGTCAAGTGATTAAGTATGCAAGCATATCAAAAGCGAGTTAACTAAGTTAAAAGCCTCATAAAGCATGCAATTTGTCTAAAATCAAGGAGTGCAATTTATCAACAAAATACATTTCGGTGTTTCTTAAATGAACAACTTTAAGTTTAAACAAAGTGAACACCATATGAATCATAAGATAATGGAACAAGTGACATCATAAATGATATCATTTGCATTCCAAAAGATAGATTCACAAACATGTGTGTCCCACTGGAGTGGCTAAACCAGGATTTGAAACACAATATTATGTCCCTGATGTCAAGAAATATCAGCTCCCCAACGTTAAAAAACTGCAGAAATCAGTGAGCTTTGAAACACTAGTTTTTGTTACAATTTGGCTCTTAAAAATGAGACTTTTCGAAGTAAATAAGTTTGCATAGAACCCACTGTTAAAATTAACCATGATCTATGGGTATGTTTGGTACAAATGGAATCAAGTGAATAGAATCATGTGGGTTTACAAGCTTTTTTATCATATGCCAAGTGTCTTAATGCTCAATGGAAAGAAATGAAAGTTTATCTCTCCATTCCTTACCAAAATGGAGATAATAAAAAACATGGAAAGAGTTTTTTTCCACAAAATTAATCTTATTCACGTGTCATTATCATTTTTCAAAAAATCTTGTAAACCTAAAAGATTCCATTCTCCGATCCATTGTACCAAACGTACCCTACAGATAACCGAATAAAAAGAGCTGATGAAAACAACTACCAAAGATACATAATAAGCACAACTAATCACAATGATTACAACATGACAACTAACAAAGTGATAAGGTGATAGTAGTGAAGAAAAGAAAGAATGAACGAGATATACAATTTTTACCAGCAACTAAGGAGCAAAGGCGTTGGAATTAATGTTATGATTAAGGGTGTTATAAAAACGTGAGAAGCGGTGGCGAGTTGAGGGTTTGGGAAGAGAAGGCTTCTTCTTAAGACCAAATATCTCTTGGACCAAAGGGACGTGAACCAATAGTAGTTTCCACGCCAACAACCAACCAAGAACAAGGAAGAAAAGTACAAAGGTAATGGCAAGGATTGGACGGAGAATAAGAAGGTTCAAGTGATCTGAATATCCAAGAGAGCAGCCAAGTGGTGAGTCCATGTACCTGAAATAATAAGAAACCTGAGTTGAGAACTAGCCAAGCCTCATGCTCATAAAACTATGTAATAATAATATATTACTTTCATGTGTTTGCATAATTTTAGGTTTTATTTGATTGACATGAGGTAAAATGTCTGATGTGTGATTCTTGTTTCTGATTGCTACGAGGTGGTAACGAGGTTTGATAAGAGGGTTCGATAAGGCTGTTTGTTTTGTAAACTAGCAAATGTCTGATAGTGTGTAACTTTAATATGGTAAAAAAAAAAATTATTACGACATTCATATATTTGTTTGTTTTTTTGGATTCATTACGTATGTACTTGCGAATGAGTTTTGCAATCACCAATCTCGCATGCATGTTTCAAATCCAAAGTCTTCAATCCGAAAACAACGAAGACCCAAAAACACATATGCGACCCAACTAACCAATGTGCACCAAAAACAATAAACCGGAGAACAAAAACAATCCAAAATCAACCAGTTAACCAATGTCGCAGCCAAAACAATTGTGTAACTCCTCCCAAAATGACCCCACACTAATCCGGTCGAAAACAAACGGGCAACCATATGACAAAAGAAGAATTTTCACCCAAAACTAATTAAGCTAAACTAGAAACCAACAGCATCACAATCAAACCACCTCCAAAGTTGAAATTGAATCATCTCTCGCAACCGCAACCGAAGCCTTTATTTTCAACTTCGGACAATCTTTTTTCCAATGACCAACCTCCTTACAATAGTTGCAAATGTCTCTCAGATTCACACTTTTCTCTCTACACTTGCTATCATCACAATTTGAGCAACCATTGCGTTTTTCATGTCCCACCGCAACCAAACAATAGGCTCACTTTCCAAATCATTCCCCGACGCCTTGTGACGAAGTTCACGAGTGTGAAGACTAGACATCACGTCTTCCAAATACATCGTATCCCAACCAACAACAAACGAACTAACAAAATTCTCATATGAAGGAGGCAACGAAACCAAAAAGATGAGCGTCGCATCTTCATCATCAATCTTAACATCCACATTCTTTAAATCCATCAAGATGGAATTCAATTCATCAAGATGATCTTTCAAAACCGCTTCTTCCTTCATCTTTAACGAGAACAGCCGTTCTTTCAACAACAACTTGTTCGTAAGGGACTCGTCATGTATAACGATTCCAATTTCAACCACAACTTTTCTGTCGTGTCTTTTTCAGCAACTTCGTAAATAACTTCGTCGGCTAACGATAACAAGATAGTCGAATGTGCCTTCTCGTCTTGTTGTGCAAACTCCGATCGTTCATCAAGACCAGTTTTGCACCCGAAAATGGAGCCCAAATTCCACACTATCTAAGAAGTGCACGCATCTTAATCCTCCATAGACTGTTCCAGTGAATTTATCAATTCTTACTACTTGAGAATTCATCTTTCAAAATCAGTGAGAAACGTTCAAGAAATCCGACTTTCTTGAATCCCAAAAATTCAACCAAAATACAAATATCAGAAATAACCCAAAACAGATGCGACTGCCAAAAAAAACTTAAATTGACACCTTCAACAGCCTGATTCAAGAGCTCCACCTTCAATCTGACTCCAAGATTGGCCAAAAAAACACCAAGATTGACCAAAAAACCGATTGCCAAATTCAACAAAGCAAAGTCAATTTCCAAATTGAACAATGCATTTGGCAATTCCAACTCCGAATTGACGTTTCCAGTTGAACGCCACAATTGATCGCAGAGAATCAATTGCACACTCACGATCACCAAAATCAATTAACAATTCTTGAGACAAAACCAAAATCGATTGCACAAAAACAAGCCTTCTAATGACAAATTCTAAGCGCTGACACTATCGGCCAGGAAGGACACTTACAACTTCACAATCGATCATCAAGAACCAAAAGCAACTTCCAAAGCAACGATAGTAAAAAAACCCAATTATCCCGGTTGCGATTTCAATTCCAATTGATTTCAAGATTTCAAGAAATCAATTGTACAACCCAGTTCAGCTTCAGGCCCCAAAACCAATTTCAGCCGGTGGTACTATGAATTCTAATTGGAAAGAACAAAAAAAACAATTGCAAGAACTGGTTGCGATCCTCACAGCGGACTCCATAGAAAACCAAGAATGATTCCTAATTGCTATCGCCACGTACAAATTTCAAATGGCAGAACAAGAGAACAATGAACGCTACAGAACAAATGAACGATTTCTAATTCCTATCGCTAACATCCAATTGCAAATTTCAGAAAGAACAACGATCACAACCTAAAGCTCTGATACCACTTGTTAGAAATTTCAGAAACAATGCTATGAACAATTTAAGAACTCAGAAAAACCAAAAAATCAGAAAACCCTCAAAACATGAATCAAGAAAATGTTCAATTTCACTCTAACAAATTTGGGTTGAATGACTACGATTTGAGTTGTTCTCATTAACCCATATACCCTATTTATACTAATTCTATAGCAGCCTAACAGCTTTCAACCAAAACACAAAACTACAAAAAAAACATTCAACTAATTCAAGTCATTATCCCAACACTAATAATTGTCACCTTATGGTACAACTCAAGGCCAGAGGTGGGGTAACACTTATCATGGGTGTTCCAAACAAGCCAAGGTGGCTAGGGGTAATTACTAGAAAATACAGGGGGACTGAGTAATTTTCTGGGCAGTTAATTGCGCCGCTGGCGGTGCTATAGCGGTTAGCGGTCCTTGAAAAAATAGTGGTCCTAAATAGCGGTGCTAAATAGCGGTTCCGCAAATAGCGTCGCTATTTACCACTATTTGTCGCTATTTACCGCTATTTAGGACCGCTATTTGGAGGAGCAGTCCAGATCGATCATTCTTTAAGCTATATTTTGTTAAATCTTTAATACTTTGTTTAATATTTTATAAAGTAATGCTATATCTTGTTTGTCTTTGTTTATTTAATGTGTTGTTCGATTCTATGACCTTTATGATTTTTGTAGGTCCCGAGAGGTTCCCAAAGTAAATAGTTTTAAGCTGTAGAGGGGGGTGAATACAGCTATTTAAAAACTACACACTGTTTTCTCAATGTTTGTATGTATTATCAACAAGTTGTTAATTACAAACAAGCTTGAATGCGGAAAGGTTCAAGCTGAGATGACAAATACAACAGTATGTTCACTAGTCTAAGACAGACTCAAACTAGTTTACAATGAATACACTCACTAAGAAGCACTCACTGTGTTTACAAGACTCAGCGGGACAGCTTATGTAGAACAGCTTAGATACAGAGAAACTGTATTACACAAGCAGGCTTGCATGCATGAAAAACACACTTGCACATTCACTCTTGGCTTCAGCACTTAGCTTTTTGGCTTAATCTTTCTGACCTTAGAAGCTTCCTTTTATACTCACTCAGAGGATCTAAGTGAAACTTCTTCATTGGACGAAATGAAAAAGGAGAAGTCTTGTTGAAAAGACAACATAACCTTTTCTGCACCTGTCTGAAAAGCAGACTTGTCTTCACATGTGCAGAACTTTTGTCTTTTCACTTTGTCTACTGTTGCATTGCCTTTAACTAAATAAGGAATGTCAACTTTGCGTCTTTCTTCCTTGTAAAGGCCTATTTTGATATAAGAAAAAGGTCTGTCACCCTTTTTCAAATAACCTTTTGTCTTCATGTACCAGAACAGCTTGGGCAGGCTGAGCAGTTCTGATTTCCACTTTGTCTTCGACTTTGTAAACTGATCTTGTAGCCAAAAACAATACATGAGGACTTGGAAACATATTCCATAAAGTGTTTAGCCTATTCACAAAGAACATGTTCTGTTCACAAAGAACAGAACACTTGAAAACTGCCCAAGCTGCTCACCAGTGTAAAGCAGCGTAGACAGTTTATGTCCAGCCTGTTCAGCAGACTGAACAGCTGGACAAACTGTCTTAGTTGCAACACACGCAACATATAGAACAGCTTTGGACTGATGTTGCAAATCACTTTTTAGGTATTATTAAGGCATAAACAGGCCTTAACTTTTACCCATCAAGTGCATCAACAGGTTTGATTAATAATCTCCCCCTCAGATGCAGAGCAGGTTTGACTGAGGCCTTTTTGTGCCTAACAATCTCCCCCTATTTGCAATAACCAGTCTAAGCTGGTCTTATCAAAAGTCACTATATATTTTTACAGTACATTTGTTGAAATAGAATTACAACATCAACATAAAGTAAAAGATCAGTTTATATATACACTGATTTTTTATTACATTAGAACAACACATGTTCTTACAAAAGTACAACTAATGTACTAATGTATATTACAACTAATGTAAAAGAGAGAATTACAACATATGTAAATAAAGTACAACTAATGTACATTGGACTGTTTTTGTTGGGAGCAGAAAATGGTATGCCTGTCCAACTAATGGACAGCTTCCATTCTTCACCTGCCCAGATGGCAGATGGACTTCATCACACTGGAGGGGGATCCTGAAACATCTTTTCCAGCTCTTCCCTTGTATCCTCAAGTTTTTGAACTTCACTTCTTATTATCGTGAACTTGGGATCTTCAAGTTCACCTCTCTCAAAGAAGCCTCTGAGCTGATCCCAGACGGCTGCTCTCCACTTACTAGACTGCCTGAATGAAACTGCAAGTCTGAAGGCCACAAGTTGTCTCAGATCCACTTTGTATAGATCTGAAGCTCTTTGAAAGGATTTCTTCTGAGTTAAGGGATCTACAAAAAATGCCCCTAGCTCAGGCTCTTCAATGATCTTGCCATCTTCAAAATCTATTCCACTAGGCAGGCTGTGATCAACTCCTTTTATTTCAATGGCATAATCGCCTTGTTCAATCAGTGCAAGGAGTAGTTCCATTTCAGTGTCCTTCCTTGTCCTCCTGGCCTTAATTTTGGGATATGTCACAGAGAAACCCTCACTTATATCAGTTGAGATCAGGCCAAGATCTTTCACTCTCTCCATTAACTTTTTCACATATGCCCTGATAGTCTTAGCCGTTTCTGACTTTGACTGGCTCAGGGCAACTGCTAGTTCCACCCATTCCCTGTATCCCATTTGGGCAATATCAATGTGATCATAAGATTCCAGCTCAGGGCCTGTTGAACCCATCCTGGTAATTTGCAGTTTCCACTGTTTGCCTTTTCTTGAAATAGGAACAGCTTTAACAATTGGTTCCTTAGCAAGTCTTCGGTCAGCAACATCATGAAACTTCTTTCTTGCCAGGTTGTCAAAATGGAATCAGGTTCTAGCAGAGGGTACTTGAGTTTTGGTCACTGAGGCCAGAGCACCCTTTTCTTTTTCTGCTTCCTTTTCCTCTGCTGATCCCTTAGCAGCTTCCAGAATTTTCTCTTGCACAACAAGAGAGGACATCTTAACTTTCCTTGCCTCTTGAAGTGCAAAAGACTTAGCAGCTTTTGCAGACTCTTCTTCTTTTCTTAAAGCTTCCAGGGCTTGAAGCTGTTCTTCTCTAAAATCAAAATACTTATGCATAGGAAGACCCATTTCTTTGGCCCTGGCTTTGTGAAATTGGATTTCTGCTGCTTTCTGCTGTTGAGGATCAGTTGCTGCTATTGCTTTACCTTTAGCTGCTTTAGTGATAGCAGTTGCAGGACTTTCCTCCTCCTCTTCTTCTTCTTCTAATATGAGATGCCTCCTTCTGCTGCTTGGCCTGTCCTCAGGAGTAGTTTCCTCCCCCCTTAGATTGAGCAGGGATTGGAGATTCAACCTGAGTAGGCTGAGCAGCATGAGAGGCACCCTCCAGTGTACCTGTTGAAGCTCCTGCTTGTTGATCAGTTTGTGCTACAGGCACTGGTTTCTCCTTAGGAGAAGAAGTTTTCTCCCCCTTAGAGTTAGTCTTAGAGGCAGACGACTTCTCCCCCTTTGAAGGAGATGGACCAGCACCTTCAACACCCGGTCTGCCTGAAGCCACAAAGTCATCAGGCTGGCCAGCAGTTTTGGCAGCAGGCCTGGGGCCAACAAGGCTATTCACTAAGAAAGCCAAATTGTCCTTTACCTCTGCAAGCTGGGAAAGACAGGTTTGAAGAGAAGAGGATTGTGTATCAGTAAAGGAGGTCAGCTTAACAATGTTTTCCCTATCAGACTCGGTGAACAGCAAACTTTGAAGCTGTGCAAGATGTAATTCGAGAGAATCTTGCACATCAGCAAGGTTTGATGACATAGAATTAGATAGAGAGCCAATTAGTGTGGTCAAGCTGGCAAGAGTGGCAGGAAATGTAGAATTGCAAGAAGTGATGAGAGATGACAGCTGTTGAGAAATAGCTGTCATTGAGGACACAGAGTCCTTTTGCATTGAAAGAATAGAGGAGAGGGAGTTGGACACATTTTGCAGCTGTGCAGTAAGTGCTAACAGCTGTTGAGAATTATCTGTTTGTGGAGTGGTAGGGAAGGAGTCTTTGAACGAATCAAAGAACCCCTTAAGCTGTTCAGACACAGAGTCTGAAATGAGAGAGGGTAGAGAGGACATAGATGTTTCTAAAGAACCAACTTTGTTGGTCAGCAGGGAAAGCTGATCCTTCAAAGGCAGGTCTTTAGGAGAGGGAGGTGTATGGGTAGACTGTTTAGATTGGGTAGATGGAGAAGATGATGATGAGGCGGGTGTATGAGGATGTGATGGAGAGGGAAGAGGAACATTGGATAGAAGCTCCATAGCTTGGGCAAAAGTAATGTGGCCCAGCTTGGAAGGGTCAAAGGGTCCTTCAGCAGCGGCTGTAGCTACATCACCAGGAAGAGGGGTTGATGTTTGGGGCCTTTCAGATGCTGCTTGTGTTGCAACATCTTCATGAAGACCAATGGTGGTTCCCTCTGCAGTGCCTTGGTGTAAAAGCACCTCATCATTGGGAGATGGGATATGCATTTCAACATCAGCAGTGGTGAAACCTGCTGATGGAGTTTGCATGGAGGGAGCAGCCTCACCAGAGGGATGGTATGATCCCTGAGGTTCATCAGCTTGGGTTGTTGGTCCCTCAGCAGCTGTTTGGTGTAGAACAGCTGTATCATGGGGAGCAGAAGTTGAAGGCTGATCTGCTGGTTGGTCTAGACCAGCAGGTTTGACACCTTGTGCAGACTCAGGGTGTAAAGAAGTTTGAGTGGGGGACAGTGTGGACGCAGTGTGGAGTGGAGAGGACTCCTGTTGGTAGGCTGGGATAGTTGATGTGGCTATCTCCGTTTGTACAACTGGTTCCTGTTGGGAGGAACCAGAGGGTCTAGGCTGACTCTGGGTAGACTCAGGTTGGAGTGAAGCATGCTCCAATTGGCCTGAACCTTCTCCCAATATAGGAGAGGCAGCTGGGGTTGCTTCTCTTACAACTGAACCCTGTTGAGAGGGAACAGAGGAGGTGTGTGTTTTGGTAATGAAATGATGAAGTGGGTGATTGTGGAGAGGTGATGAGGGGTTCAGACTGGATAGGTTTTGAGACTGGGTTAGAAACAGGTGGGATGACTTGTTCCATAGTCTCAGGTGCCACAAAGGCACCAGCCACAGAGGCTTGAGGTTCAACAAATGAACCAGGGTGAGGATCCTGCTCCCCCTCAGCCACAGAGGCGAAGGGTTCAGGCTCAGACTGAGCTGTTTTGGCCTTCTTTTTCACAGGCCCAGCTTCAGAAGTTGCCATGGTCCTCTTAACAAGTTTGGACCTGGCTTTGGATTTTCTTGTGGGAGCAGCAGCTTCTCGATCCACCCTCACATCAGAGGGTTCTTCCACCATTCCCAGTAACCTCCTCATTGGAGTAGATAGAGGAGGCTCATTGGGTAGCACAGGTGTATAAAATACTCTATTCCCTATAACAGGAAATACAGCAGTTTTAAGTAAAGGTTGAGAATTGTACAGGTGCTCACCACAATGATGCTTGAATATGAGGCTCAGAAATCTGGGGTATCGAACAGCAGCTGGACGAGTTTCCTACTGCACCAGATTCCTCAGATTCAGGAAAATCCATTTTGCCATGTCAATTGTAGTCCCATCCATCAGCTTTAGAACAATGGGGACTTCATCACGGCTGAGTTGGTCAAAAGAACCAACTTTGCTACTGAAGCTCATCATTACTGAAGCAAATAAGAAGCTGTAAGTGGGGGACAACTCCTTCCTGAATAAAGTAGCTCCAATTTTGGGTTCTGCGACACCACAGAAGCGTAGCAGATTGCCCATTTGTTCATCCTCAGCTTGAGCCATGTCATATGTTTCAGCAGTTGGTAGACGAAGCACCTCCCTGAGAAGATCAGTACTAATCTCAATGGTCTGAGTCCCATTGAGAATAGTACCTTTGATGACTTTGGTGTTGGGGTTGTAGGCACAGGTGTACCAGAACTCGTACACCATCTCCTGGTACAGGACACCAGGAGTTGCAGTCATTGCATAGTTCAACGGATGAACTCTTAAGAACTCCACCATTTCTTCATACCCTTTTCCCACATAGTTCTTGGGTATGGTCAGATTTGCAATGTAGTTGGTGGGTTTGATGGTCAGCATTGTGGTGACTGATGAGTGTTTGACAACATCATCACCAACGAACACTGGAAGAAGGGGATTAGGTCTGTGAGCCATTTGGGAAGTTTTGAGTTTTGGAGAAGCAGAAGACACTTAGTCGATATTTAGGGTTCTTGAGGATTTCTAGAAATGATGAGGAAGACGAAGATGAAACAGTAGTTGGGTATTTATAGGATTTGAATGTGAGTGTGTATGAGAGATAAGGTTTGGGCGGTTTGATTTGAAATGTTAGTTAACGGAAAACGGAACGGTTGTCCATGTCAGAAACATTTGTCAGACCACTTGACCTTTTTAATCACTAACACACGTAACCCACATTATCCGCAGTATTTAAGTTAAATAAAAACATAAATTAAGTAACTTAATTGTGAAGAAAGGTAATTAAAAGAACTGTTAGTCTAAGCTGTTGGTCAAACCTATGATGAGCAGGGTCATCACAAGCTGTTCAATCTTCAAACTGTGCCTTCAGCCTGCTCTCTTTTGTAAGAACAGGTTGTGTTCAATAGTTGAACAGGTTACAAGTCAATGGCTTCTAAGATAGTGTGAAGGAGTGAACAGGGTGAGGATTGGACCATCAGAGCAGGCTGGACGAGTAAACTGTTTTTGTTCAGCCTGTTGTATGCTCAAGCTGTTCAAGTTTTTCAGACAAATGACTAAGTACAGAACATGTATAACCTATTCTGTCTAAGCTGTTCTGAGAAACTTGAGCAGTGTGAAACACACAAATTCTTAGACCTTTGAGAAACACTTAGTCACTCTTGTTTAACATGCCCAGCTTGCTGACAAGGTAATTAAAGCTGTTTTCATCAAGAGGTTTGGTGAAAATGTCTGCAAGCTGTTCATTAGTGGAAATAAAACTTACCTCCACATTACCTTTCTGAATGTGATCCCTGATGAAGTGATGTCTGACTTCAATATGCTTTGTTCTAGAATGAAATACTGGATTGTTGGAAATGGCTATGGCACTTGTGTTATCACACAGAATAGGAATCTTCCTATACACAAGCCCATAATCTTCAAGCCGATGCTGCATCCACAGAATTTGCCCACAGCACTTCCAGCAGCAATGTACTCAGCTTCAGCAGTAGAAGTAGACACAGAGTTCTGCTTCTTGCTGCACCAACTTATCAACTTACCACCAAGGAGTTGACATCCACCTGTTGTGCTTTTCCTGTCTAGCCTGCAGCTTGCAAAATCAGAATCTGAATAGCCTGTTAGTTCAAGGCTGGAGTCTTTGGGATACCAAAGACCCAAACCTGGTGTACCCTTCAGGTATCTGAAGATTCTTTAAACAGCAGCTAGATGAGATTCCTTTGGATCAGCTTGGAACCTAGCACACAGACAGGTAGCAAACATAATATCAGGTCTACTAGCAGTTAAGTATAGCAAGCTCCCAATCATGCCTCTGTAAGCTGTTACTGAAACAGCTTTGCCACTGGCATCAGCATCTAATTTTACATTGGTTGCCATTGGGGTTTTAATAGGAGAACTTTGATCAAATTTGAACTTTTTCAAAAGATCTAAAGTGTACTTTCTTTGATTTATAAAAATTCCATTTGAGATTTGTTTAATCTGTAATCCTAAAAAGAAAGTTAGTGCTCCCATCATACTCATTTCATACTTGGATTTCATGAGTAATGAAAAATTCTTGCACAACTGCTCATTAGTAGAACCAAATATTATGTCATCCACATAAATTTGAACAAGCATAATATCAGACTTCACCTTCTTTATGAACAGTGTGGTATCCACTTTACCTCTGGAATACCCATTGCTCATAAGGAAATCAGTAAGAGTGTCATACCAGGCTCTAGGGGCTTGTTTGAGACCATAGAGAGCTTTGTCCAACTTATAGACAAAACCTGGATGTTGTTCATTTTCAAAACCTGGAGGCTGCTTCACATAAACTTCTTCTTGCAGCTTCCCATTCAAAAATGCACTCTTCACATCCATTTGAAATACCTTAATGCTCTTATGAGCAGCGTAGGCTAGATACAAACGAATTGCTTCTAGCCTGGCCACAGGAGCAAATGTTTCATCATAATCAATTCCTTCCTCCTGTTTGTAGCCCTGAGCAACCAGTCTAGCCTTATTTCTAATGACATGACCTTGATCATCCATCTTATTCCTGAAAACCCATTTTGTGCCAATTATGGTTTTACCTTTAGGAGCAGGGACCAACTTCCATACCTTGTTTCTCTCAAACTGATTGAGCTCTTCTTGCATGGCAGTGATCCAATTGGCATATTTTAGTGCTTCATCCACCTTCTTTGGCTCCATCAGTGAAACAAAACTAGAGAACATACAAAAGTTCCCTAAGCTGTCCCACCGTGTTTGTACCCCTTTGTTGATGTCACCAATTATTTGATCATTGGGGTGACACCTGATCCACTTAGGATCAGTTTTCAATAATGATTCACCTGAGTTGTTAACATCTTCAGCAGGTCCTGTTGAACAGCTCCCAAGATTTTCAGACACACTGTTGTCTTGAGCCTGCTCACTTATTAAACATGTCTGACCACTGTTGAACATATCAGCAGTAGAACTAGGAAAATCAGCATTGATAGGTTCAGGACATGCAGTCGTAATTAAGTCAGTACACTTATTCACACAGGATGTATTGACATAATCATCATCATGCCCATCATGATTAACAGGTTCCACACTGGGTGTAGTGGAAGCTTTTGAGTCCTCTTCATTATTTGAATGCATGAGATCATCAAAGTTAAGTTCTCCTGAAACTGATTCAGGAACAGCTTTGGTGGAAGCATTCTTGGACTCTTCAAAGGTGACATTGATAGATTCATCTATCACCTTTCTTTTGTTGTTGTACACTCTGTAGGCTTGAGAGATAGCACATTAACCAACAAACACACCTTCATCAGCTTTTGGTTCAAAATTTGCCAGTTGATCCCTTTGATTCAAAATGAAGCAGGGACAACCAAATACATGGAAGTAACTGACATTTGGTTTCCTCCTTTTGAGCAGCTCATAAGGAGTCTTGTTG
Source organism: Centrapalus pauciflorus (assembly GCA_020465985.1). Taxonomy (NCBI): domain Eukaryota; kingdom Viridiplantae; phylum Streptophyta; class Magnoliopsida; order Asterales; family Asteraceae; genus Centrapalus; species Centrapalus pauciflorus. The sequence continues at coordinate 22,346 of JAANYP010006749.1, forward strand.
AACCTTTTCACCACTAAGGATCTGTTTTGGGTGAAGCAGGCAGTGTTGACAGCTTCAGCCCAGAATGATGAAGGTAAACCTGATGCACACATCATGGTTCTAGCAGCTTCAATGAGAGTTCTGTTTCTCCTTTCAGCAACTCCATTTTGTTGTGGAGTTCTTACAGCTGAAAAGCTTTGAGTAATTCCTTTCTCTTCACAGAAGTCTTCAAGAGTACTGTTTCTGAATTCAGTACCATGATCACTTCTAAGCTGCTTTACTTGGGCAGAGTTCAGCATTTCCATCTTTTTCACAAATCCAATAATTTCTCTAGCCGCCTCTCCTTTGTTCTTCAAGAAGATAACCCATGCGTACCTGGAGAACTCATCAACCATTACTAGAATGTATCTTCTTCCTCCTAGACTTGGGACATTAACAGGTCCAAACAAGTCCATATGGATTAAGAAGAGAGGAGTATCAATAGAGAAGTTATGTTTGGATTTAAATGATGATTTTCTCTGCTTGCCTTTCTCACAAGCTGTGCAGAGTTTGTCTTTAACAAAGGTCATAGAAGGCAAACCTGTCACTAACTCTTTCTTACAGAGTTTATTGATGTTCTTGAAGTTCAGATGTGACAGCCTTTTGTGCCATAACCAGTTTAAGTCTGCATTTGTTCTTGTGAGAAAGCAGGTTTCAGTTGTGGGATCAGCAGATTGCATGTCCACAACATATACACCTTTCTTTCGTTGAGCACATAGCACAACTTTGCCTTGGGGATCCAATATGTAACCCAGGTGCTCATCAAAGTTAACCTTATAGCCAGCATCACACAGTTGACTTATGCTAACAAGGTTATGTTTTAGCCCAACCACATAGGCTACTCTTTTGAACACTGCAGCACCAGCTTTAAGAGTTCCATATCCCTCAGTGGATCCCTGTACATTGTCACCAAATGTGACTTTTGGCCCTTTTTCAGGCCTGAGATCACTCAGCAATTCTTTACAACCTGTCATGTGCCCTGAGCAGCCACTGTCCAAGTACCAAACCTGGGAAGATTGTTTTTCCTGCAGAGTGATAAGAGAAATATTAGTCCTTTTTAGTTGAACTCATCACAGAGATGAGTTCTCCTACTTCATCAACATTTGTTGATGGACTTATAATATCCACACTAATATTCCCTATTTGAATGGTATCAGCGTGGATACCACTTTCATTGACTAAAATGTTTCCAACACTGCTTGTAACAGCTGTGAGAGAACCATCAGAGTCAACAGGCCTCATGTCCTCAGATTCAGGACAGTCATTGGCCAGATGTGTCTTCTTCCCACATTTATAACATTTTCTCTTTTTAGGATTTTTGGAAGAAGAACTTTCAGAAACACATTCTGAGTTATTTTTGTTGATTCTATTAGCAGGTTTAGCAAACTTATTACTATTTGATGAATCAACAGCTTGAGTGGAGGGTTCAATAGCCACAGCTTTGTCTGTCTCCTCTTTCCTCTTTTTAGGAGGACAGATGTCAAAGACAGGAAGCTTAATTGGCTTTTGAACTTCCACAGGTTTGGGAAACTTATTCCCAAGTTTCTCAGGCTGAGCAATGACTTTGCCTTTGCCCCTACTGAGATGTGATTTATGCTGCATATCAGCATAATCATTAATTCTGGTTTTGAAAAACTTATTCTCATTTAAAACCAGTTTACCACTATGATTAGAAAACTTATTAGAAATCACAACAGGTTTGCTTTCAACATGAGACTTGCCCTTGTTAAAAGCAGACTGCTTAACTTTTGAAAACTTATTTTCAAAATGTTTAGCATCAAAAGGATTATCATGCCTTTTACCATCAGCTTTGGACCAAGAACCTGTTTTGTCAACAGGTTTAGTATCCACAGCTGCAGTTTGGACATGTTCTCCTTTCTTTTGCTTGTGTGAATCAGCAGAGCACTTAGCAGGCTGGTTTGATGGAGAACATATTCCAACACCAGCTTTTGAGCTAGGTTCACACGAGCTGTCAGTATTTTGAGACCTGACAAACCTGTTTGTTGAGATTCGTTTACCATTCACTTTTTGAATAAAAGTGTTTGGAAGCTCACCAAGAGTGGATAAATCTTCGTTCAGATTATTAATCTCAACAATGGAAGCTGCTGTGTCAAGATCCCCTCCAAGATAGGCTTGAATTTGTGCAAGGATCTGTTGACTTTTTCAATGGCTGACTCTTTGTGCAGATTGGCACCAAGAGTCAACTATCTTTTGAAGCTTAGCATGCTTTATATCTGTTTCTCTCTTTTCCTCCACTAAAATAGAGTTGATGTGTTTTAATTCATTAAGCTCAGTTTCCAACTTATGAAAACTGTCCAGTTTACTGGATTTTGTTTTAAGATCAGTTTTAAGATTAGAGATTTCAGATAATAAAGCATCATGCTTCTCAACAGCGGCTTTCAAATCAACTAGCATATATTCAAACATTTTAACTTTTTCTTCAGAACTGTAAGCCATAAAATTTTGTACCTTATACATCATTGTAGGATTCCAGTTCTCCAAGCTGCTGAAAGCTTCAGCTTCAGCCAGATCCTGTTTGAAACTGCTTGTTGATGGGACATCAGTGTTGGCCATCAAACATTGATTGTCTTTTTCATCAGATGATGAATCAGATTCCTCCCAGTCACAAGTCTCTGCCATGAGTCCCTTTTGGCGGTTGGAAACCACTGAGTTTTCCAACTTCCTCAGCTTAGCCATGGCCATAAGGTACTTAACCCTATAACCATCATCCTTGTTTGTCTTGTATGGTTTGGATGACTGACCAACAGCTTTTGACACACAGTCAGCAGCTATATGGCCAGTTTTTCCACATTTGAAGCACTCAGCCTTGGATTTATCAAATGCCTTCTTTTTGCCAGCACCTGAACTTCCTTGCAGCATGTTTCTTCCAAACCTTTTCTTGTTGAACCGTTAGACAAGCATAGCTATCAGTTGCTCATTATCCTGTTCAGCAAGATCTGCATTATCTTCTTCATTTGACACTTCCTCCTTATCATCGTCTGGTTGATTAGGTTGAGTGAACACATCACTCACCTGATTCACAGGCTGTCTCACATTAGCCACAAAGGCTGCACCTCTTTTAGACATCTCCAAGGCATTTCTCTTCTGTTGCCTTGACTGATCATCATTTAGTAAAGATCCATACAAGTTGACAAGATCCATACTCCTGATGGTACCTGAATTTCTGAAGATTGTTGAAAAGTAGTTCCATTCTTCAGGTAGGATGTCCAAAAATTTGTTCACCAGGGTAAGGCTGTCCTTAGTGATCCCAACAGCTTTGAGATCATTCACAAGGGCAGTAAACCTGGTGTAGATTTCTGTGAGAGTCTCCTTTGGTTTTGCAAAGAAGAGTTCATACTGTCTAACAAGATTGTTAATCCTGTTATCCAGTGTGATTGTGGGTCCATCATAGACGGTACACAAAGTATCCCACATCTCCTTTGCTGTCTTCATTTTCTCAACCTGCTTGAACACATCATCAGGGAGAGAAATAACCAGGTTATTCCTGGCCTTTGCATCCAGAGCCACCAATCTCTTGTCTTCATCAGACCATTGAGCTTTAGCTTTCTCAAAGGTCCTGATCTCAGGAGCAGCTCCTTCAACCGCTGGAGTTATGGTAGTAACAGAGGTTGGCACATAGGGGCCCTCCATCACTATCTCTGGTAGTTGTACATCCAGATTCTCTAGATAGAGCATCATTCTACACTTCCAGCCAGAGAAGTTTTGATGATTGAATTTTGGAGGTTTGCCCATAGAACCATTGTCATAGTATGAGGAACCTGTAGCATTGTTGTCCATGGAAACTTGGGAGAATGAGAGATCTAGAATGACACACACTCTAACTGCTCTGATACCAGTTGTAGGTCCCGAGAGGTTCCCAAAGTATATAGCTTTAAGCTATAGAGGGGGGGTGAATACAGCTATTTAAAAACTACACACTGTTTTCTCAATGTTTGTATGTATTATCAACAAGTTGTTAATTACAAACAAGCTTGAATGCGGAAAGGTTCAAGCTGAGATGACAGATACAACAATATGTTCACTAGTCTAAGACAGACTCAAACTAGTTTACAATGAATACACTCGCTAAGAAGCACTCACTGTGTTTACAAGACTCAGAGGGACAGCTTATGTAGAACAACTTAGATACAGAGAAACTGTATTACACAAGCAGGCTTGCATGCATGAAAAACACACTTGCACATTCACTCTTGGCTTCAGCACTTAGCTTTTTGGCTTAATCTTTCTGACCTTAGAAGCTTCCTTTTATACTCACTCAGAGGATCTAAGTGAAACTTCTTCATTGGACGAAATGAAAAAGGAGAAGTCTTGTTGAAAAGACAACATAACCTTTTCTGCACCTGTCTGAAAAGCAGACTTGTCTTCACATGTGCAGAACTTTTGTCTTTTCACTTTGTCTACTGTTGCATTGCCTTTAACTAAATAAGGAATGTCATCTTTGCGTCTTTCTTCCTTGTAAAGGCCTATTTTGATATAAGAAAAAGGTCTGTCACCCTTTTTCAAATAAGCTTTTGTCTTCATGTACCAGAACAGCTTGGGCAGGCTGAGCAGTTCTGATTTCCACTTTGTCTTCGACTTTGTAAACTGATCTTGTAGCCAAAAACAATACATGAGGAGTTGGAAACATATTCCATAAAGTGTTTAGCATGTTCACAAAGAACAGGTTCTGTTCACAAAGAACAGAACACTTGAAAACTGCCCAAGCTACTCACCAGTGTAGAGCAGCGTAGACAGTTTATGTCCAGCCTGTTCAGCAGACTGAACAGCTTGGACAAACTGTCTTAGTTGCAACACATGCAACATATAGAACAGCTTTGGACTGATATTGCAAATCACTTTTTAGGTATTATTAAGGCATAAACAGACCTTAACTTTTACCCATCAAGTGCATCAACAGGTTTGATTAATAATCTCCCCCTCAGATGCAGAGCAGGTTTGACTGAGGCCTTTTTGTGCCTAACAATTTTAGTTCTTTGACTTTTGTTCTTTATGTTTATGTTATTTAGGATTTTAGTTCTTCATATTATGTTCTTTATGTCTATGATTATAACTATATATATATATATATATATATATATATATATATATATATATATATATATATATATATATATATATATATATATATATATATATATAATATACTGCTATATCACCGATATATCACCGCAATAACCGCGATAGCAAATAGCGTTCTTGACTGCTATTGGACCGCGAGACGCTATTAACTACATAGGTAATTTTTATGCTTTGTTTTCTTATTAGAGTCGTATTGTTATTTCTATAGCTTTACAGGGTCAAGTTAGAAGTCTATAAATAGTTGAGAAACTTTAGGTTTAGGATCGTGAGTTATTTTGGGTCATGACACTTGGGAGAAGCGGGCTTCTCAGGGTGCAGGATTGTCTTTTCATATTTCTAATTTTTTTTATTGATAAGATAGCACAGCCAGTTGATCATATCAATTGATATCAAAGCACGTAGTTGTTCCTGGGAAAATTTCTGCCAGGGGAACCCTAATTGGGGATGAGAAAGGTAGTGGACTTGGAGACTGATTTCAATGAAAAGCAAATGGTTGCAGAGCTGCGCTTCACAGATCTGGAGAAGGATTTGACATCCTTGCTGGTGGAATCAGAATATCGGATCAAAGGCATGAGGAGGTGCTGAAATTGTTGACAACCTTATGTAACAATGTATCTACGTTACTGAAGCCACCCTCTTCTCCCGTTAAACCCAAAAAGGAAAACCAACCCAAGATGGCATCAATGAAGCCTCATTATGATAATTTGGGGTCATTTTCCTCTTGCCTACTTATAGCATCAAATCCAGCACCACCAGTCAGCAAAGAAAACAAAAAGAGGGTACTATGTTTCATGAGCCTCATCAACAGTCGGTGTTGAATGGGAATGGAAATCGCTACATGGAAGGGTCTTAGAGTGGGTCACATGGGTCTGCTTTTCGGTTAAGAAAACTAGAGATGGTTATTTTCAAGGGGGGAGATGCATATGGATGGATATAACGTATGGAGAGGTACTTCGACATCCAGGGTATTGAGGGTGCGAACCAACTACTGGCTGCCATTATATGTATGGATCGACCAGCATTGTCATGGTTTCATTGGAGTAATAGTAAGCCACCTTTCACAACATGGGAAGGCATAAGGCTTAAAACGACGATTATTAGAACACTTCCAACAGTCTTATGAGGTACTCTATATGAGCAAATTTTGGCGATTACTCAAGAGGGATCTGCTAAAGATTATGTTACATTATTTGAAAGGTTAGTGGGACAGCTTATTTGGGTTCCGGAGCCGATTTTGGAGGGAATTTTAAACAAAGGACTTGAACCCCAATTAAGGGCATCTATCTGTTCGTGTTATGCAACCTGAAGGTCTTAACCATGCCATGAACCTATCCATATTCATCGATGAGTACAAACCGAATGGAATTGTTTCCAAAAGCAGTGGGTATCGATCATCTGTTCCAACTAATATTTATGTTCACAATCGTACTCTGGTAACACTAGTCAGATTGGAATTTTTAGTATGTTTATTTCAGAATTACACTACAAAAAAAGTGTTTAATATCACAACTATAATTATTAAAAACTTCTAATACTTCAAAAATAAAGCATAGTCCATTGATGTTATAATTAGATTGATGATCCTAATCGTTTTGACCATAATGTTCACTGATTTGAACTGCATCCGACTCATATCACACCATATACGAGCGGTAGCTATGAACATATAACATACTATCCTCGTATAACTCTATACTTATATCATCATATGTATCACACAATCCTTTGCTAAAAAGACTAAAAGAGCAGTAGCTTACGAAAAGCACAACCTAATGCCCAAATCGAAGAGGAGACAAGATGTGCAGCCTGCGACTGCCTTGACAGATTAGTTGTGCAGTGTTTGAGTAATGATCGACACAGGCACAGACAATAGAAAAAGGATACATGGGCAAAGCAGCAAGAGAGATGAGAGAGATCGATCCAGCCTTCTTGAGAGAGAGAGATGAACGATGAGTTGTGTTTGATTGCGTCTCTAAATCTGAAATAGACATGTTTTGACATCACAAAAAATAAATCAAAAATTACTAGCTATCAACAGCAAATCAAACTCACAAAATTTGTAAATCACAACTCTTTTCGGTGGTTGGAGAGATTGGAGTCGCCGAAGGAGAAGAGGAGTCGAACGGAAAGGGGTGGCAGCGAGTGGCCGATGGTGGTGGGGCTGGGGTTGATGGTGGTGGAGGCAGCGAGTGGCGGAGTGTGCACTGTGAAGCTTGGAGCTCTGGAGGATTGATGGAGTCACGCAGATGGAGCCAGTGAAGAAGAGGCGCAGATGGAGACATGGAATAAACTGGTAAACATATGCACTAAACCTAGATATATTTTAACTTTTTTAAACTAATATATTAAAAAAAATAAAAAATTAAATTATTTATTAATCCGGTTCGGTTCTTGATTTTTCAGTTCGGTTTTTAGGTATAATCTGAAACCAAACCGTTTGGAACGGTGTTTTCGGTTTCAGTTTTTCTAGGATATCGGTTATCTGATTTTCCAGTATTTTTGATTTTGTTTTACCGGGTTTTTCGGTTTTCCGGTTTGGTTTCTGCTCACCCCTAAATTTAACAGGCTCCGTTTTGGGTCGGGATGAGTTAAATGGGTGGAACAATCAGTATATATGACAAAACTAGTCGGTAATAATACTCGGGATGATTTAAATGGGTAGAACAACGAGTATGTTTGGTAAAAATAGTTGTAGCTTTAGCTTTTTAAAAAAGATAGAGTTTTTAGTAGCCGGAGCTTTTGGGAGCTAAAATTATTTTATATGTGTTTGTTAAAAGTAGTTGTAGCTATAGTTTTTAGTATTAAATTACATAAAAGGACATTATTATTAATTAAATATGGTAGTTTATAATTAATAAAAAGGTAAAAAAAAATATTATGTTTGACCAAAAGCTCCAGAGCTTTTCAAACGCTACATGTACTAGTGTTTTATAAAAGAACTTTTTTTAGAAATGAAAGCCCTGGTTTTTCCGTCCAAAGTGACTTTATTTTTAAGTAGAGCTTTTCAAAAACAAAAGTCCCTAAAAGCTTTTGAAAGCTCTTTGCTAGACATAGCCTTAAAATGAAATGTAATAAAAAACTAAGTTAGCACATAATTTTTTTAAACATAATGTGTTAAACAAATTGTTTTTCGATAAAAACAAAATTATGTTAAAATTTTGTTTGTTGGTCGTCAACACATTCAACTTGTTTGCTTGAATGTCACCCCTACAGTTTTGGGTCCTTTCCTTATTATTTAAATGTTTTTTTCATAAAAAAAAAAAAAAAAAATTGTTGACTAGCTTTGATTTCGAGCCTAAACTGACTATGACTGACTAGGATGGTGTTAACCGGTTTTGACTGATTCCGCCTAGACTGACTCATCATACGAAAATTAGTTTATTACCCATGTAATACATGGGTTTACATATAAATATTTAAAAAGTGACTTTCTATTATTTTCTGTTTTCTTTTTTAAAACACAATAATCTTATAATTAACTATTAAATACAAATCCAAACATCCTTTTAATTTAACCTCCTCACATATAATATTACACTAGTTTATTGACCATGTAACACTTGGGGTCTTCATGAAAATCCGAATCAGATCATCCGATCCGAAACCATCCGAAATTTCTAATATTCGAAATTTCGGATTCGGATAATAAATTTGCAGATTTTCGGATTATCTGATATCCGAAATTAAAAAAAATTAAATCCTTTTTTATATCTCTAATAATGGGATTATTTAAATAGTATTCAGTGTTTTTTATTATTTAGTTTTATCTTGATATTATAGATTTATTAACTAATATTTTATATATTTTAGTTCTTTAATCTTTGATTCACCAATTTTTAAATGATAAACATTACCACAATCTAATCTCTGAACTCATAAACGTTACCACAAGCTCAAACCACAGTCTCTAATCTTCTAGCTCAAAGATCTTAACTTCATAGTCTCGCAGCGCTCTTGCCTTTTCCTGAAAATTTAAACAACTAAACGATAAGTGGATGCTTTATGAGTTCATAGTAGTCCATGCTATATGTAATTCATGTCACTCAATACTCAGCGCATGCAATGCACATGGTCAGGAAATCAATGCTCTCAATTCGGGACACAAGCTCAAGGATAAGAAATGTCAACAACATCAGCACGCACAAGCGGGGATCAGCCACATACGAGGCTAGCTACCCGTAATATGCTACATAATACTGGTTGCTCGTCAAATTAGCTCACTATTTCACAAGAGAAGTCAATGAAAGCTCATGCATGCCCATTGATAATGATAATGTGGTGCTTGTGCTCATGTGCTTGTGTACAATTAACATGCTCATGTTATGTGTGCTCTATGATTAATAATGCTTTGGGGGAGTAGATAGATCATGTAATAGAGTTAACAAGGCAACACACGCCTCGTTGTTAACTGTTGCTCATGAAAGCTAAAAGATTTCCAATTACGTTTAAAGAAATAACATGGTCCCAAAATTTACATAAAATACGTATGCTCAGATTTGCTCATTGGGTGCTCAGTCTGCTCATTATACAAAATGGCTCAAAGTACTTTCGAGGCTCAACTTAGGTTTTAAGTGTTCAAATATGCTCAACGATATAAAATATATAAAGCGTATAGTTCACACGTGCACATAACTGCGAAATTTTGGCTCAAAAGTGAATAAAGCTGAAATTTCCAACTTTCCTCTAGACTCAAGTTCAAGTCTATTCGACTCAAAATTCGATTGCTTTAAACTCGAGTTCGAGTCTATAGGACCCGATCTCGACTTTAACTTACTTTAATCCTTTGGTTGAAAATTTGGCTAACACTGAAACGCCCTGTTCTAATAACGCAACGCTTTTTACTATAATCTGCAATATGAACCTCAAATTTAGAGTACGCTAAATAAATTATCTAGTTATTACAATCAAATCGAAATTCTAAGGATCTACCCATCCCAATTACAAATTCGGAATATTTACAAATTTTGCGGAAGTCTATCTAATACCACGAGTCCTCAAACTATTGACCCTGAAGCTGGTGCTTTGCCCTTATCAGCTAAACCTGAAACATTGCCCCCACAACCGGGGTAAGCCGTCTCCTAGAGAGTAACAGATTTAATAGCACAAACAAACATGAATAACATGAATGATACAAGTATCGGCACAAAGTCAACATGTGTAGCACCCGGCCTTCCTAGCAGTGTGCCCACGAATAGGTTGTCTGTGTAGCATCCGGCCTTCCCAGCAATGCATACACAGTAACACAGCTTGCGGCACTCCCGACTTACAGCGTATAAAAATAACATGCAGCCACACAGGCATGCAATCAACACATAAATACACAGTATGCATACCGGGGAATAAGGGTTCTCATATACTAGCACATGGTGATGAAATGAATAAACGATATACAGATTAGCATGACAATGAAGCGATAAGCATGGCAAGAGAAATGAAACAGATAACCCGTATAAACATATCATAAATGATCATTCGTGAAATTAAATCAATTACTCACTGTGCTCGCCAATCTGTAACCCGCCAAGTGACTAACTGAATATCAGCCGAAAGCACCACTGAGAGCCACCCGTCTCAATCGAATCACTAGAATCCTGATATAAAATTATACTTCCTGTTTATTAATATCCTTAGCTCGAAAAATGTCCAATATCCAATTCTATTTATTAATTCAATATTTTAGTGACTAATTTGGTGTATGTTGATTTATTAGTTGTTATGTTAACAACTGACATATATAAAACTTTTAACTTAATTCAATTTATTGACAATATAATAATCATTCTATAACAAATTTATAAAAATCCATCGATAGAATTTTATAATTTTACTAATCAGTAAATCAATAAATTCATTTAAGTTAATCCAACAAAATCCCATTAATAGCCCAATTATTTAAATCATATGGATCCCAAAAGGAATACTCCATAACGTAGTCCAAACTAACCTTGAATATCCATTTAAATTAATTTAATGTTCTAACCCAAATTATTTAATTAAATTCCAAATCCCTTTCTATGTTATATAACTCGCAATATTCATATGATAAAATTAACAATTACGCAATAAAATAATTTTGTAATGGACTTAGAAAATAAAACTAACTCAAACCCGATTTAGTTGAATTAATTAATCCAACATCATATTTATATTCTCAATCCACTTAATTTAACCCAATCCAAATCAACCTAAAATAGTCTCAAAATCAGACTTTTATTCTAACCTAAGCCCAACCAAGTATTAAAAATGAAAATGTAGCCCATGTTTTAAAATAAAGTAAATCTGATTTTCATAAAAAAAAAATAACCCAACACCCTTAATATATTTCAACCCATAATCAATTATTATTTTAGAAAAGAGTCCAACCCAAAAATTAAGCCAACCCAAAAATTAAGCCAACCCAACTATTAATTACATTTAATTAAGCCCAATACCCACTTTAACTAGGTCCAACATGATTTAATAAAAGTCCAGCCCATTAAAATTTACCCTAACCTACCTAAAAATAAATAAATAAATAAAAGAAAAAAAACATCTCTCATTCTCCTCTATCTCTCTCTTGATGCAGACAACAAAAGGGAAAAGGAAAACCCATTAGGGCCTCTCCAACCGGGCAGCAGGTCGCCGCTGGCCAGAGGCTGCTCCGGCGCCGGTCCGACCTCCACCAAGCACCACTCTACACTCTCCCCTCTCCCTCTCGATGCAAACACGAAAACTGAAAGCAAGGGCCGCCAAGCTCCGCCGCCGCTGCCGCTGTTCGACCGCCGATCATCTCCGGCCGAAACTCACCCCACTCACACTTATTATTTCCAATATGCTTTTCTATTGATTTCATGTTTATTTTGGATTCAAAGGGGATACCCACTACAACCTCCATAGTTGATCATTGAAGCTTTTAAACCAAAATGATGAAGGTGATGATTAAAAACATTATTTGGTTACCCATTTTCAGATTTGTAAACAATATTTATACCCATTTCTATGAGTTCCAATATCAATCAAAACTAAATACGAGAATTTAAATTTGAGTTGTAAATTTATTGTTTAGCTCAAGATTTGCAATGTTGTGGGTTGATTTGATGATGAAGACGATGAAATTTGTTGCTCCAACCTTAATTTCCAGCTCAAAATCAGATCCTATAATGTGTGTGTGTGTGTGTGTGTATGGGTTTGAGATGAAGGAAAAACTATTAGGGTTTTATACATATATATAGATATAGGGTTTATGGAAAAAAAAAGATTGGATGATGATGATGATGGATATATATATTCATGCATGTATATATATTTATTAACTATTTATCTTATTATTATTATTATTATTATTATTATTATTATTATTATTATTATTATTATTATTATTATTATTATATCATGACTTTGGATAGATTTGTTTGTGTGTGTGTGTGTGTGTGTGTATATATATATATATATATATATATATATATATATATATATATATATATATATATATATATATAATAATTATTTCCAAATTTTTAAACTACAAAATTTAATATTTTAAATGTCTAACAATTGAAATTTATATCTTCTTTTCTCGAATTAATAATTGAGATAAAAGACTTAAAATTAATCCATTACCTCGGAATTAACGGGTGTTACAATCTCCTACAAGTTGGATTGATCTCGTCATCGAGATCAAGTAGATTTGAACAGGTCGGGGTACTTCGCCATTATTTCCGTCTTCAGCTCCCACGTATGATTCGGTCCACAGTGATGTCACCACCTGACTAAGACCATCTCTATTTGTCGATTCCTCAACTTGCTGATTTTCTCATCAACTATCTATTCGGGCTCCTCGACGTATCTGAGTCGTTGGTCGATCTAAACATCCTGAGTTGGCACCATCTCCTCAACATTTTTCAAACATTTCCGCAAGTAGCTGACATGAAAGACATCGTGCACACCGGCCAGCTCTGGTGGCAAATCTAATCGGTATGCATGTGCACCTATACGCTCTGAAATCCGATAGGGTCCAATAAATCTAGGGCTAAGCTTGACCCTCTTGCTGAACCTCATAATACCCTTCTAGGGTGACACCTTCAACATCACAAAACTACCAACCTCAAGCTCCACTGGTCGATGCCGCTTATCTGAATACATCTTCTATCGATCCTGAGCAGCCCTCAATCGTTCGCGAATAATCTGAATCTTGTCGTGCGCAATTTGCAATAACTCGGGTCCGCCAATAGGTCTCTCACCTACCTCTCGCCAACATGTGGGTGTACGACACCTACGACCATACAACGCCTCGAATGGTGTCATGCCAATGGAAGAATGATGCGAGTTATTATAAGAAAACTCAATCAATGGTAAATGAGCATCCTAGTTCCCACCGAACTCTAACACGCAGGCTCGTAGCATATCCTCAAGAGTCTGTATCGTACGCTCGCTCTGGCCATCTGTCCGTGTTATGGGTAACACGCGTCCCCAGCTCACCTGTAAGCTCTACCAAAACCGAAAAATAAACAGCAAATCTCGATCAGACACTATCTTCTTTGGCACCCCATGTCTAGCAATGATCTCGTCTATGTAAATCTGTGCCCATCGATCCATCGAATAGTTCTCCCTAACTGGAATGAAATGCGCGCTCTTCGTAAGTCGGTCAACCACAACCCATATAAAATCATGTTGTCGTTGTGTCTTCGGCAGCTTAGTGACAAAATCCATCGCAATCTCCTCCCACTTCCACTGCGGAATAGGTAAAGGCTATAAACTGCCATATGGCTTCTGATGCTTGGCCTTCACTTGCAAACAAGTAGCACACTGCTTAATGAATCGACCCACATCCCGCTTCAAGCCGGGCCACCAAAAATCATAATGTAGGTCAAGATACATCTTCGTAGTACCCGGGTGGACAGATAATAAAAGTCATGAGCCTCAGCCAACAAAAATTCACGCAGACCACCGAGTCAAGGAATCCAAATCCGCGTATCAAACAGCAATACCCCTCGACTATCAGAAAAAGACGCTCTATATAGCCAACCATGCGCTCAGACTTTAGATGCCCTGCCGATGACGCCTCAGACTAATATCTCAAAGTATCTGCAATCATAGAATTCTTCGCAGGGGGACGTACCGTCGCACAACACAATACACCAAAATAGGACTTACTGCTCAACACATCAGCAACTAATTCGCTTTACCAGGGTGGTAAAGGATCTCGCAATCATAGTCTGTAATCAACTTCATGGCACGCTACTGTCTCATATTTAGCACCTTCTGGTCGAAGATGTACTTCAAGCTCGTATGGTCAGTGAAGAGTTGATATCTCGTGTCATATAAATAGTGCATCCATAACTTCAACGCGAACACCATAGCAGCCAACTCTAAATCATGAATCGAGTAGTTTCTCACATGAATCTTCAACTGTCTTGAATCAGAAGCGACCACTTTTCCTTGTTGGATCCAAACAACACCCAGAACGTGTAAAAATTCATCTTTGTAGACAATGAAATCATCGTTGCCCTCAAACATGGAAAGAATCGAAGTCTCACTCAAACATCGCTTCAGCTCCTGAAAGGCTTGCTCTTTGCGGCTCACCCCAAACGAATCTCACATTCTTCCTTGTCATCTCGGTCAATAACGCTGCGATCTTAGAGAGAAAAAATGTGAATAAAACGTCGATAATAACTGGTCAGGCCGAAAAAACTACGAATCTCTGAAGCATTATGGGGCTGTTCCCAATCCCGAATAGTCCCGACCTTCGACTGCTCAACAGATACAACATCCCCACTTAATCTTGTGGCCAAGAAACTGAACCTTATCATTCTTGTACAACCTATGTATATAAATCTAAATGTTATCTCAGCTTTTCAATCATAACGATTCTCATTAATATCCTTTCATAAATTATTATTATTTACGTTAACAAAATCCAAAATTTCATAAAGTTGTGAATTGGGTAATTCATTTCGTGCAATCGCACTTGCATGTTATAATAAGGTTTACATAGTAATTGTTTAATTATTCATTAAAACCTTCTTAGACAGTAACAAGTTCAATATATTTATTTTAGTACAAGACCATTTTATAATTCCCATGACATCATTCTCGTTTTATTTCCCGCAACAAGTTCAATATATTTATTTGATCTTGTATAAAGACCCAATTAAATCAAGCAAGTTTCATTCGACCTTAGCAAGATTTTAATACACGCACACTGCGACATTGTGAGTGAGATTGTAAACTATGATGTTTCTTATATGTAGTGATATAATCAAACATAAATTATATAAAATTATATAAAATCAGTATCTATTTGTTGTTTGTATTTATAATTTCAAACTTTAATACTATTTCATTTTGAATATTAGCTAAATATCAAGAATTAATGTTTAAATCTTTATTAAGTATCCAAAGATCATCATTTTGTTCTCCCTTTTTTTTTTGACTCTCTGTGCTCAATCTTGTTTCACATCTTAATGTTATGGATTTTCACTCGTGACTGTGTTAACTTATTGTTTACCAATATCCTTTGTTTAGCAGTTGATTTTCCAAGTTTTTTTTTCCTTCAAGTTGATATCCCTGATCACTGCATCAAATCTGTCATTTCTCACAAATGAGTTAAGGTAGTGTATTAGTTACAAATCAATCATACATCATCGGTTACAATCAGACTTACAGTACCACTCATTATCATGTTAGGTTATATCGTATTAATTCTGGTGTGTTCTTATATACCTTTTTGCATCCCTAACCTATTATGCCCCACTTTCTCGTCTTGATTCACATTACACTCTTGTAAATCCATTACAGTTTGAGTATTACTTTGAGTTTGTCAGGTTCTTTAACTGCACAACATACAGATACCAAGATGAAACGAATACCACCACCCGAGGGTGCAATTACAAAGATATCGAATAGACACTCTTAGTTGCTTGAGTGAACAGATCAATCGACTCACGCCAAGTGCGTGCAATGAACTCTATGTTAAATGGGCATGGAAGCAAAATACTAACATAGAGACACAATCATGACTACCTGTCATGTCACACACAGTAACACTGATAGCACGATAATGTGCGGCCATGGATCCATGACACAAATATAACCAAGAGAAACAAACAATCAAATTATTGATGACAAATTAAGAATAACAACACCATGATATAGTTGAATCTTGAAGATTCAACAAGACTAGTATCGTGTGCATGCGGCAATCAGAAAATCTGACAACTCTTAATTAAGGTTGAAGTTGAAACTCAAATCATTTATGAGAAGTGTCTTTTACGTATACAATAATGCTTAACTCATCTTATGTGATCATTTCAATTCGGTTATTTAATTATTTGATGAACGCATATGATATATCCACTAGAAGCTCTACAACATACTTCACCATATCACTCTCCAAACAGTAGCTCAGGCGAAATGTTTTCTCTAAACATTCTAGCTAATCCAGAGCCTTCACAGGCTCCATAGTGTAGAATATTGTGGCCCTCGTTGTCAGTCATGTACTGAAATTAACTTTATGAATGTAAATAACAATTTCGTTACGTTTTCATATTTGATTAACTTCTGGTTTTGCTCATAAGTGTATATGTTATGTATTTATTAAGATTACAGTTAAATCCTATCTTAACCGTACCCAGTTCCTAAGCCATCAGGATAGAGTTGAACTCGTAAGGTCATAACTTAAGCTAATAGTGATCATGCATCCTATGATTTAAGACTAAGTACCTAAAAGGTACTTAATTCACTTAAACCAAACCTGGCTCTGATATTGAAACGCCCCGTTCTAATAACGCGGTGCTTTTTACTATAATCTGCAATATGAACCTCAAATTCAGAGTACGCTAAATAAATTATCTAGTTATTACAACCAAATCGAAATTCTAAGGATCTACCCATCCCACTTACAAATTCGGAATATTTACAAATTTTGCGGAAGTCTATCTAATACCACGAGTCCTCAAACTCTTGACCCTAAAGCTGGTGCTTTGCCCTTATCAGCTAAACCTGAAACATTGCCCCCACAACCGGGGTAAGCTGTCTCCTAGCGAGTAACAGATTTAATAGCACAAATAAACATGAATAACATGAATGATACTAGTATCGGCACAAAGTCAACATGTGTAGCACCCGGCCTTCCCAGCATTGCGTCCACGAATAGGTTGTCTGTGTAGCATCCGGCCTTCCCAGCAATGCATACACAGTAACACAGCTTGTGGCGCTCCCGACTTACAGCGTATAAAAATAACATGCAGCCACACAGGCATGCAATCAACACATAAATACACAGTATGCATACCGGGGAATAAGGGTTCTCATATAATAGCTCATGGTGATGAAATGAATAAACGATATACAGATTAGCATGACAATGAAGCGATAAGCATGGCAAGAGAAATGAAACAGATATCTCGTATAAACATATCATAAATGTTGGTACACCCTGTGTGACGATAGCAGTCTAAAGTGTGTTAGCATTTTGTGTAAGTCATGTTACAAGGTTTTGAATAATAATTAGTATTTGATATATGTGATTTCATGTGTTTGATAATTATTGTTTGTATGTATGAACTTGGTGTAACGTATTACAAGAAGTTCAAACATAAAGTTCAAAGATTAAATCAAACATAAGTTAAAACATATATTCAAATAGAAGTTTGACATGTGAAATTCGTATTTAGTATATATTCGAATTTAGCATAGAAGGTAAATTCGAATTTGTCATGTGGACAAATTCGAATGGGCCTTGAGCCTGGTTCGAGTTTGTCCCATGACAAACTCGAATGGGTCTCTATAATTAGGGATTAACTCGAATGATTAGAAGACTTTTGCAGAATACGTGTGAGTGATTAGCAGAAGGCGATCTCGAGTTTATCAGCAAGTAGTGTGTGTTTTCGGAGAGAATCAGCAAATATATTTGAATTCAAACTTAATTAATTTAATTCAAAATTAATTTAAATTAATTGTTTCGAATTTAGGTAAATTCGAATCTAATTAAATTTAAACCTGTTTGGAATTAAATTCGAATATAAGTTTTAAATTCAGCTAAACTCGAAATTAATGACAAAGTCGAAGGTTCACTAATCTCGAAACCCCAACTAAATTCGAAGGTCCACTTAAACTCGAAAACCCAACTAAACGCGAATGTCCAAATTCGATCTTAGTGTAAAATCGAAATCCATGCAAATTCGAATTGGCCAAATTCGAATCAAACTTTAAGGAAACTCGAAAGGAGCGTATTTTGGTCAAACTCGAAATTTTTAGAAAACCCTAAAACTCCCTTACTAAATTCGAGCGCCGCAAATTCGAAAAACGGCTAATACTTTGAGTTTTTCAAGTTTTTCAGATTAAATCAATATTTTTACAAGTAAAAATACTGATTTTGGGCAAAAACTTGAACTACAACAAAGTATTTCCCGAAATCTGATTTGATAAGCTCGAAAAAACCTCAAAAATCGTGATAATAACCGTCCAAAACGTCAAGAAACCTAGGATGTTTCTAATGAACACGAAGAACACCAAGAAACGCCCCTTAGGCTCTGATACCACTTGTAAGGTCTTGAACTCACGGATCTATCACAACGCGACACCGTCCAACGAGTGCGGAATCCTCGTTAGCGGCTTGACGGTAAGATCACACGCACAGAACACGGAGACTACCACGGCGTTGTACGAACGACCACGAACGTACCTACACGATGATTCTCTCCGAAAACACTCTCTGATTACTAGTAAACTCGAGATCGCCTTTGCTTAATCACACTCCGAAATTCTGCAAAAGTCTGATAATTATTCGAGTTAATCCTTAATTATATTGACCAATTCGAGTTTGTCTTAGGACAAATTCGAATCAGGCCCAAGGCCCATTCGAATTTGTCCACTTGACAAATTCGAATCTGCCTTATGTGCAAATTCGAATTTAGACCAAATTCGAATCTGCCTTATGTGTAAATTCGAATTTAGACCAAATTCGAATTTCACTATCAAGCTTATGTTTGATTTTCTGTTTTAACTTATGTTTGAATATATCTTTGAACTTTATGTTTGAACTTCTTGTAATACGTTACACCAAGTTCAAACATACAAACAATAAATATCAAACACACAAAATCACATATGTCAAACACTAGCCAATATTTAATATTACGTAAGATGACTTACACAAAATGCTAACACATCTTAGACTGCTATCGTCACACAGGGTGTACCAACAAGCCTGTTCACAAAGAACAGAACACTTAGAATCTGTCCAAGCTGCTCAATAGAATAGAGCAGCATAGACAGTTTATGTCCAGCCTGTTCAGCAGACAGAACAGCTTGGACAATTTGCCTTTGTTGCAACGAATGCAACAGGGTAAACAGCTTTGGGGCTGATATTGCAAATCACTTTTCAGGTTTCAATAAGGCATAAACAGACCTTAAATTATACCTTCAAGTGCATCAAACAGGTTTGATTAAAAATCTCCCCCTAAGATGTAGAGCAGGTTTGACTGAGACCTTTTTGTGCCTAACACAAAGAAGTTTAGAGATCGAAAGAGAAGATAAAAGAAAAGTATTTAAGTTCCTGATTTGAACTTTAAATTGAAAATTTCTTTCATCTCTAAAGGGGAGATTGTTAGGATCAAATATAAATAGAGATGAAAACAATATAATTGTAGAAGTTCAGGGTTTATTTTGTAATTTCTCAAATCTCATTTTATGTATAAATAGAATGTACTGTGAGGTTGAGAGATACGAATAGATGGATTATTGATTGATGTGCAAGATAGCAAGAACTCAATGTAATATCTCTCATCTCAATATAATCATTCGAAATCTTGTGTTGATCATGTTGTTATTAATTGTTTAATTGTGAAATATTGAACTATCAACATCCACATTCTTCAATCAAAAATCA
Organism: Centrapalus pauciflorus; assembly: GCA_020465985.1. NCBI lineage: Eukaryota > Viridiplantae > Streptophyta > Magnoliopsida > Asterales > Asteraceae > Centrapalus > Centrapalus pauciflorus. Next base: position 42,333 of record JAANYP010006749.1, read on the forward strand.
AAAAACTTTGTTTTTCATCTTTAAGATTTGAAGAATGTGGTGGTAGAAATTTGTATATTACCAAGTTAGCTTCATCAAGGAGGTTTCATAGTGAGGTAAAATTCTTTTAAAATTCATCATATTTTTGAGTTATAATCCAAATTTTTGAAGATAGGTGCTTACAATCAATATTCGTGTTTATTTTACTGGTTAAAACTTTATATTCTCAAAAAAAAACTCAAAACACCTTTAATGGAGTTGTGATGGATTTTATGGGTTTTACGAATAATCAAAGTTCAGATTACATAATAAAAAAAGGATACATATATATATATATATATATATATATATATATATATATATATATATATATATATATATATATATATATATATGTATGTATGTATGTATATATGTATATATGTATATATAAATAATGTTTTCGTATAAATAAATATAATGTGTGATTGTGATATTGAACAAGATTTTAGAAAATTTATTTAATCAAATTATAATATATGTATCGAAGTAATCTATGGATTTATCCGAACCGGATGTTTTAGAGTCTAAGTGAATAATCAAAATCATAGGTGGTGAAGATAAATCTTTTACCAATAAAATAGGAGAATGACGTTTGAATAACGAATTTTGATATCAGGAATATAGTTGGCTATCGTGGTGATTGTAATAGTGAACGAGTTGGTGTTAGCCACCTTGGAACTTCTAAATTGTACAAGCACTATGAGTAACAACGTTGTGAATTCATAATTGTATGTATCCTTAGTATTTGTCATCATCAGAATCCCTTGATAATCTAATGCTCAAATTATAAGTTTACAAGCAACCATATATGATTCATACGATGTGTTTCTACGTTTATTCGTGGGTGTCGTCCCTTTCCTCATACATGTATGGTATGATTATATAATAACTGTGATGTTACTTCGTGTGGCAAAACAGATATTATAGGGAGTGTCATCTCCTTGAAATATTGTATAGGAGTGTTGTCCTCCTGAGAATACATACAAGTTTGGGTGTCGCCCCCTACTTAATACTCGCGGGAGTTTCGTCTCCCATTTTTTATTAATAGTTTCATCTTCCATACATATGCACTTTATGTAGTCACCTTGTTACTCGTTAGGCTGTGGGCTTACCCCGTTGGGGAATTACTTTCAGGTGGAAGCAAAGGTAAAGGCCCGATAACCTATTGAGTATGATTAGCTGGAGGATACCTAAAGATGTTGATTTTTGTAGAAGACTTAATTACATTACTGCCACCTAATGATGTTTTGGGTCGGGTAGACTATTTGATCAGTAGTTGGCATGTGATGTAATGATCATTTGACTTATGATCTAATCCACCTTGACTTGGTATTTTGATTAAGGATGAATGTAACGCCATATATTATTGAATGTAAAATTTTAAAATTTCCCGTATTTTTTGTCAAGATCAAAATCACCTAAAATTAACTGGTTTGAATAAATCAGAGTTAAACCAATAATTTTGTTTTGAATCAAAGTCAAATTAAGAAGCTTGCGGAATAACACTTAATTGTTTTAAGAAAACTTTCAGAACAATAAAGTAACAAACAATCAATAAACACAATGAATATCAAAAACCTTTATATAACCAATCTCTGATTCTAATCACCTCTAATCTGTTTAATTAGACGAAGTACACAAATTGTTCTTAGGTTTTTTCAACCTTAGAGGCTTTAGAAACTTAAACAGAATACAGATTACAGCATGAATTTCTTTAGCACCGAATTACATGAGAAAGACCTAGTCTATCTCTATTTATAGCCTTCTGATTTGTTTCCTTGACAAACTGCGATTTCTCTTGAGTGGATATTTTTGGAAGATCTTCAAATCTTGAAATCTTTATCACTTCCTGATTTGTAGCGCTTTCTGTTATCAGATTGTTGAGCAGCTTGAACTTTAACTCTGGCAGCTTGAATTTTTGAACTAGCAACTCGAGTTTCTTGAACTAGCAGCTCGAACTTTGTAATTACACAGAAATAGTTTGTGATTCCTGTGCAGCAATAATGGACTTGTAATGTTCCAAAATAGCTACAACAGGTTTCAACTGTGGATCCGTCAAAGCCATAATTTGCAGACTGGCCTCAAGATCTTCAAATGATAAAGGGATTTGAGATCTATCACTGGAACCAATACCAGACGTATGAGAAGCATCTGGACCCCTTTGTTCTTGGTATTGGGGACTTCCATAAGGTGCTTGCACACCCTCTGTTGCCATGGGAGTGGTCTTAGGTATGTTGGAACTGTCTTGTGCCCCTTGTGCAGAGACATCAGTAGTTCCATCCACAAAACCCATATGAACATCCTCAGAAGGGATGTTCACCTCCATATTGAGGGTGAGAGTGTCCTCAGTGGGTGCCCTTTCGATATGTTGTGCAAGAGTATCCTCTTGCACAGGGATATTTGGCTCTGGGTGTTGGTCTGAGGTGGAAGGAGCACCTGCAGTCCTTTGTCTCTTTTTAGTATATATTTTTAGTGATGGGGCTGGGGAGGTATGTATGGTAGAAGGAGCATATAGGATATTTGTATCATGAGGAGTGGGTTGGGATCCTGGGGATGAAGCAATAATGTGGGGCTGAGCCTGCTCAAGATCCTCTCCTCTATTTCCTGGAAAGATAGTCTGTATTGCTTAAGGCAATGAGACATCAACAGAAAGAAAATTTGCACTATGTTTCAAAAATCTTTTAACAGATGGCAAAGAGTGCCTATGCGAAACATATATCCTTTTATGTATTTTTAATTTATTGCAAGATTTTGCAATTATTTCAGACAAAAACCGAGGATACATCAAATATATCCCATTCTTTAAGGCATGATGCCTCAACATCCCTTGAAAAATTACATTTGAAAAGTTGAACTGTTGGCCTGTGGATAAGCAAACTAGAGCAGTTGCAATATTTGAGGAAAATTCAGACCAACCAGTTCGTTTAGGGCTTAAACATTGTTGAATGATGTGTACAAGGTATTTCCATCTGGGATCAAAATGTGCTTTCAAGAAAGTAAAAGAATCAGTTGGTCCCCTATACCCTATTTCAAAAAGACCTTCATGTAAAGCAGTGAGAGAGAGATCTGTTATACCTGAAGCATCTTGCAGATGCAAGTGCTGTCGAATGGATTCTTCGGAGATGGTGATGGTATGACCATCAATGGTAGAAACAAGAGAAGTGATTTCATCTTGTGTACTCAGAGTGGCTTTACTCCAGAATTGCTCTATGTGAGATACGTATATAGTGGGGTTTATAGTGAGAGCATAGTTGATGGATGAACTGCGAAGAAATCCATCATTTCATGAAAGGGTTGCAGTTTAGCATGTTTGAGGGTGTATGGGAGGCAGTTGTGTTCTTTAACAAAATCCATTGGTGCTCAAGAACGAGAGAAGTTAGAGTTTGTCTTGAAGATTTGGAAATCGCACATGGAGAGAATGAAAGGGCTCTGGAAGATATTTTGAAACTGGTAGTTGTAACCGAACGAAACTGGGACTTTTAAGGGTTTGGATTTTAAAAATATTTAGTCCCACGTACAAAGACCTGAGGAATGACTGAAATGCCATGCACACTTAACAGATCAAGTGAACAACTAACAGTCCGAGAAAATGAACTAGAAGCTTGAGAATAGTCTCAAGCTGTTAGTTATTTACAGTGTCTCCCCTTAACTAAACACATATATCAAATTGTTTTCACAGATTATAGAATATGGTAATGTAAGATAGATTAATCCACGTTTTCCATACCAATATTTGATACCAGAAAAGTGAATCTTCCTACATCAAAAGGTTTAGTAAAAAGATATGCTAACTGATCATCAGTATGAATTTTGGTAACTTGAATTAACTTCTTTTCATTACAATCCCTTATAAAATGAAATCTGATGTCTATATGCTTGGTTTTGGGAAACTTTACTGGATTTTGTACAATACTGATTGTACTTGAATTTTCAATATAAATAGGAGTAGATAGAAAGTTCATACCATAGTCTCTTAGTTGGTTCTGAGCCCACATAACCTGAGAGCAACAGCTTACAGCTGCTACATATTCTGCTTCAGTGGATGACGTGGATACTGTGGTTTGCTTCTTGCACTGCCAAGAGACTAGTCTTGCTCCTAGATATTGACATCCTCCAGTTGTTGATTTCCTGTGTATGTTGCAACCTCCATATTCACTGTCAGAATATGCTGTTAATTCAAGAGGAGAGTCCTTAGGATACCATTGACCTAATTTTGGTTGACCTTTTAGATATCAAAAGATTCTCTTAACAGCAAACAGATGTGAGTCGTTTGGGGCACATTGGAACCTGACACAAACACAAACAGCAAACATTATATATGGTCTAGAAGATGTGAGATACATCAGTGAACCTATCAAGGATCGGTACAAAAGAATATCCACATCTACTCCTTCTTTATCTGCATCAAGCTGTTTATGAGTGTCCATTAGTGTGCTTGCAACTTTGGTGTCCTTGTATCCAAACTTTTCCAGAATCATTCACATACTTTGACTGGCTGATGAAGAGACCAATGGGCTTCTGCTTAACCTGCAATCCTAGAAAGAAAGTTAGTTCTCCCATTGAACTCATTTGAAACTTTTTGTGCATCAGGGTCTCAAATTCCTTGCAAAGTATGTCATTTGTTGATCCAAAGATGATGTCATCAACATACATTTGAACAAGAAGGATCTCTGATTTGATAGACTTTGTGAACAATGTCTTGTCCAGAGTACCTCTCTTGAATCCATTCTGTAGTAAGTAGGAAGACAGAGTGTCATACCATGCTCTAGGAGCTTCGTGTAATCCATAGAGTGCCTTATCTAACTTGTAAACTCTATCAGGATACTTGTAGTCTTCGCACCAAGGTGGTTGACACACATATACCTCTTCATCAATTGTACCATATAGGAATGCAGATTTTACATCCATTTGATACACTTTGAACCCTTTATAGCTTGCATAGGCTAAAAACAGTCTGATGGCTTCAATCCTTACTACTGGGGCAAAGACATCATCATAGTATATTCCTTCTTCTTGAGTGTAACCTTGAGCTACTAGTCTTACTTTGTTCTTGATCACTATACCTCTTTCATCCTTTTTATTCCTGAAAACCCATCTTGTACCAATTGCTCTCTTTCCTTTAGGCAAATCAAGCAGTTTCCACACATTCTGAATCTTCAATTGCAGTAGCTCTTCTTGCATAGCTTCAATCCAAGATGGATCCTTCAGAGCCTCAGATGCCTTCTTTGGTTCTAGTTGGGACATGAAGCATGCATGTTCAAAGGTAGCTAGACTGAATTCAGGAACTGCTTCTTCAGAGACAGTTGTGTCCCTGTATATCATATTCCTTGTCTGCACAGGCGTGCGTGGATCTCTCATGATCTGGTTGAGAGGATGATATTTGTGAACTCCGAGTGTAGGTTCACTTTCTATCTGAATTGAGCTTCCTAGGTTGGTGTCATCACCTTCTGCACTTGATGATTCTGCTTCAGTAACAGGTTGATCTGGAGTTGGAACTGATTCCCTATTAGATGGAGCTGTAAACTCTGTACCTCTGTCTTGTTGATCAGTCATGACTCCAAGTGGTTTACTAGAAAGAAGTGGTAGAACAGTGTACTCATCCCATCTATCAGAATCTTCAACAGTTTGAGACTCTGTGCCAACTGTTTGAACTCTTGTGCTGACAGTATGAGTGTTTGTGTTACCTGTTTGAACATTGTGTCCAACTGCTCCTACAGAATACTCATCAAAACTTAGAGATTTTGTTAGTGAATCTAAATCAAATAACAAATCAGGACCAGTGCCTTTGATATTTGCAGTATTTTCATTAAACTCAACATTTGCACTTTTTTCAATGGCTTTAGATACATTGTTATAAACTCTATATGTTTTGCTCTGTGTGGAGTAGCCTACAAAGAATCCTTCCTCAGACTTGCTCTCAAACTTACCTAAGTGAGTTTTAGTATGCAGGATAGTGCATGAACAACCAAATGGTTTTAGGAAGGTAACTAGAGGAAGCCTATGATGGACAACTCATATGGAGTTTTCCCTTGTGACTGGACTACTTGGACCCTATTTAGAACATAACAGGTTGTATTTACTATCTCTGCCCAGAAGGTCATTGGCAATTTGGCATCAGCTAACATGGTTCTAGCAGCCTCTATTAATGTTCTATTCTTCCTTTCAGCTACTCCATTTTGTTGTGGTGTTCTAGGTGCACTATACTATTTTGCAATTCCTTTTGACTCACAGAATCTGTTTAGGTCATGAGTTTTAAACTCAGTTCCATTGTCTGACCTAATCACCTTTACTTTTAAGTTAAAATGGTTTTCAATTTTTAGAATAAAGGATTTAACCAACCCAGCAGTCTCATCCTTAGTCCTAAGAAAATAAACCCATGTAAACCTGGTGAAATCATCAACAATGACTAAACAGTAGGCTCTTTTATTCAAACTCAAAACAGAAGTTGGACCAAAAAGATCCATATGAAGAAGATGAAGAGCGGATGAGATTGAATTTACTTCTTTGGCCTTATGAGAAGTTTTGTGTTGCTTGCCTTTGAGGCAGGCTACACAATGATCATCACATATGAACTCCTTCTGTGGTAATCCTCTTACCAAATTGTTTTTGACTAAGGCATTCATAGATTTGAAGTTCATGTGATACATCCTTCTGTGCCAAAGAGCAGACTCATTAGATGATGCTTTGGATATTAAACAGCTTAAAGTATTTGCTTTGGATAATTTTTCTGTGTCCGAACAGTAGACATTGTCATTTCTTGGTGTTCTTAGTAAAACAAGATTTTTCAGGTATTTTCAAATCTTTGGATAGGACAATGCATTCAAAGTCTGTGAACAAAACAACATTCCTTTTGTCACATACTTGAGACACACTCAGTAAATTATACTTCAGCTGTTCAACATACAGTACATCATTAAAGATCATGTTACCTGCTTTGACAGTACCTTTACGTGTTACCTTACCTCCTTTTAAGTTTCCACCAAATGCAACATATCCTCCTTCAAAGCTTTTGAAATTTGACAAGCACTCAGAATTGTCTGTCATGTGCCTAGAGCAGCCACTGTCCACATGCCATCTTGTCTTATGTTGGTTCCTGTGGTTACCTTGCACAAAAAAGGCTCCATTAGTAGTGGAGTAAACCCAAACCAAGTTGGTTTTGGGTTGTCCATGTGCATTAACATAACTAAATATTGTTTATGTCTTTTTAAACTTAGTGAGATCCACTGGTGGATTCTATGATGAGTATTTAGTTATGACATGGGGTGTCCAGGTGTTCTTTCCAATTTTTCTTTAACAGTCTCGGATGATCCAGTACCAGTTCCAGTATTTGTCTTAGCAGTTGGAACTGGATGATGAATGTCAGCTGCTTCAGATTTTGCACTACCAATTCCAACTTTTGACTTAACAGTTCCAGCTTATGCATCAGCAGTTTGAACTGTATTTTTGCCTTTAACACACCATTCCTGATTCACACTCAATTTAGATTTCATTAAAGCTTTTTTTTTGCGTACAGGCTGCCTTTTATTGACCTTTACAAACCTGTGGTCAGCTTTGTTCTTTGGAACTGGTGAGGCTGGTTTTGAGGCCTTTAAAGCCTTTGGTTTTTGTGAAACAGCTTGTTTTTGAAACATAGTTTGCCTTTCAACAACTGGCTGATACAGACATTGCTTTGCCAAATGGTTTTTCCTGCCACAGTGAAAACATCTTTTGACTGTTTTGATTGGAGAACCAGTTTTGTATGACCATAACTGATTCTTGTTCCTTTAATTTCCCCTCACCTGCTGCTGCGTGGGAAACATCTGTACACCATGCTTTTGGCATGTGCATACTGGAACATTTTTACCCTTTTTACCTGTCTTGGAAGAGGATGCAAAATTACAGTTAGAAGGTACAGAGACATTTGAAGCATGTTTGTATTCACTCAACATCTCTTTTCCTTTCAAACTGTTGGTTTCTTCTTTCAGGCTTCTAGTTCTAACGGGGTTAGAAACAGGAGTTACTATGGGTTCTGTGAAGACCACCCCTTACGGGGCAGTTCTCACGAGTCTAGGTCCCACATCATGCAATACGATATCAACCATAACTAAGATAGAGTAATTTTAGATGTGGAATTATAAATTACAGTACAAGCTATTAAGATTTAAGTTTAATACAGATTAAGTTTTTAAATTAAACTTATAAAGGGCACAAGTCTAATCTAATTCATGCCATCATATTATCAAAATAAATCTACCCAGATCACCATAATATCGTCATCCAATTAGTACCAAAATGGGGTCGCTGAGTAGAGGTCTATGAAACTTCTGTTTTGAGCGTGTAAGACCTAAGAACTAGGTCCGGCAGGTGACTTTCCTTAGTCTTTTCCTGTAAAAATGTTAATGTAACAACCGTAAGCAATGCTTAGTGAGTATATAGATTTTCAAATTAACATGCATGTCAAGCGGATCATCAATCTAGCGTGATATGTCTTGGTTGCCGCTACAGCCCTCATGATTGAGACATAGAAGTCATAGAGTCGGATGATGTTCAAGCCACGCTCACGCTTAAATCGTGGGGATCAGCCACATACTGGGCTAGCTACCAGTAAATCAACGTGGCGCAACATCGGAGGTCATTACCAATTCAATAGAACTGGTGAAAAAGCCATGTCTAGAACAATAGACCAATCAAGGCTAATCAAGCTGAATCAATATGTCAAATATATGCAATGATGAAGCATATTTAATCAAGTCATGATAGTAGTAATCTTAAAGCAATGTCTGAAATGAACAGTATAAGCAATATCATATGAAGTGAAAAGTCAAATAGCTATCATGATTCACTGGGCAACACCCAACCATGGTGTGCACAGTTCACAATCCAGCTGATAATATGAGTGTCAATTTAATCTAACATCAACAATATGTCTCAACCGGAAATCAAGCATGTTAAATCTGAATATCTAAAACTCACAGTGTTGGGTCTTTATCAAACAGATATAAAATCTGCCACCTGAGTTATCTCAGGGTTTTATCTCAATTTGTTCTCTGTCAAATCAAATATTTGACCCACTTTATAAATCTCTAAATCTTTGTTCAAAATTTCACTGAACCTGTCCAGAATTATCATAACAATCTCATGTAAATATCATCATCTTTTATCTTTAAATTCTTCATTTTATCTGATTCTGGTAACTTGCTTATTCATAAATCATTCTTTGTTTTATTAATATTCTCAAAAGGTCGGTGTATATATATATATATATATATATATATATATATATATATATATATATATATATATATATATTATAATCATTTTGCTAATTATTTTGTTAATTTATAAGTGTTTTATTCAATATATTCGAATTTAGGAAGTGGGTTTCGAGTTTATATAATTAAATTCGAATATGAGTCACCAAATTCGAATTAATAAATTTGAAAGCTTCAAATTCGAAATACATAATTAATTCCAAATCTATTATTTTGACTTTGGGTTGAATTTCAAATCCATATCTTGAATGTATGACAAAATCGAAATACATGGTTTCACTTTAATATCAAATTCGAATCTATGGATAAATTCAAGCCACCATTTCGAATTTGAGGACCAACACCAACTTCATTCGAATCTATTAGATTCCAAGTATGCTTTTCGAGTTTAATTGGTTAAATTCGAATATATTTCGAATTTAATTAAATTTCTAGTTTGTTCCATGTATTTTCGAGTTTGTTCTTGACAACTCGAGTTTGTTCATATTTGCAGCTTTAAAACATACATTTTTAGGCCTAAAATCACGAATATGTTACATAACAAACCTATGTTCGATTATATTATACAAATTCTAGTTAAGCTCCATAAAAATAGCTTTAAATTTCATAAAACTAATAAATTCGAAAAACCGAAATATATAAAAACGTAAAAATATCGATTCTTACCTCAAATTTGTATGAAATCACGCAGGAGATAGCAAATTCGTGTAGTATTCTCCGAGATCTTTCTAACGATATATATAACTTGATAATCGGACGGTCGGTTTGGGAGATAATTTAGAGAGAAGGTAGAGAGAGTAGAGAGAGAAAGTTAGAGAGAGAGAGTAGAGAGAGAGAATCTGATTTTTGAAATATAAATCACGTTTATATACTTCATCTAGTTATATTTGCTAGTTAACCCACCTTCATTTTTGTATATTATATCTCTTTTATTTAATTATCTTTAATAATTTATTAATTCATAATATAAATATTTATATAATTTAATTAAATTTTTCATAACTTAATTAAATTATAATTCAAATAATGTAACATTATTACATTATCGGTTCAAAATACTGAATTTATAACTGGGTCAAAAGTTAGGTTGTTACAGAATGGGCTCTACCACGCACAAACTTCGTCCTCGAAGTTAGCTATGTTCGAACAGACTGGGATAAGTAGCTTTCATGACATCTCTGGATTCCCAAGACTGATGCGAACCTTTGTGGTGTTTCCACTGGACGAGCACCATCTGTATCTCTTTGTTTCTAAACTTCTTGGTCTTCGAGTCCAGAATACGTTCTGGCTCTTCAACCACTCTAAGCTTTTCATCAATCTGCAAGTTAACATGTCGTATTTGAACTTCTCTTTCGTCTGCTAGACTGTTTCTCAGATGACTGACATGGAATACAGGATGTATTCCAGATAAGTCCGCTGGCAGTTCAAGACGATAAGATTGATTTCCTATCTTTTCAACAATCTTGAACGGGCCGATGAATCTCGGAGCTAGCTTGTTTCTCTTTATGAATCTTACCACATTCTTCATTGGGGATACTTTCAACATCACCCAATCGTTAACCGCAAAGCTTATTGATCTGTGTTGATTATCATAATACGACTTCTGCCTGCTTTGAGATTCAAGTATGTTTCTTCTAACGAGTTGAATCTTCTCGTGAGTCAACTGTAGAAGGGCAGGACCCGCTATTGACGATTCGCCTGTTTCACGCCAACAGGTAGGAGTTCTGCACTTTCTTCCGTACAAAGCTTCAAAAGGAGCCATCTTGATCGTTGAATGATAACTGTTATTATATGAGAATTCGACCAACGGCAAGTGGTCATCCCAGTTACCACCTAGATCAAGAACGCAGGCACGAAGCATATCTTCAAGAGTTAGGATAGTACGCTCACTCTGGCCATCTGCATTAGGATGATAAGCAGTACTCATAGAGATCCGAGTACCCATCCCGTCTTGTAGAGCTTGCCAGAATCTAGATGTGAAACGACTATCACGATCAGATACGATAGACTTCGGCACACCATGTCGAGAAATTACTTCTGTGATGTATATCTGTGCCAATCTATCAAGAGAGTACGTCTCTTTCATCGGTATGAAATGAGCTGACTTCGTTAATCTGTCCACGACTACCCAGATAGAGTCGTGCTGTCTCTTGGTTTTCAGCAGCTTCGTGATGAAGTCCATTGTTATATGCTCCCACTTCCACTCAGGAACTAGTAGTGGTTGCATATCCCCGAAGGGTTTCTGGTGTTCTGCCATTACCATCTGACAAACTCTGCAGCTTTCAACACATTTACCGATGTCTTTCTTTATTCCTGGCCACCAATAATCGGCTTTCAGATCAAAATACATCTTTGAGCTGCCAGGATGAACAGATAATTTGGACTTGTGAGCTTCAGATAGAAGAGCGCTTGAACCATACTTAGGGATCCAGATTCGGTTTCCCTTGAGACAATGAAGTCCCAAATGATTCAGAGTTAGAAATTGTAGCTGCCCTTTAAGATTTTCAGAACAGAGATTCTCTTCTTTCAGTGCTTCAGCTTGAGCAACTCGGATGTCTTCAATAAGATCAGAAGAGAATATAATCGGAGTTAGGGCATAGCAGCACTTTTCTGGATAAACTTTTCTACTCAAAGCATCTGCGACAACATTAGCTTTGCCGGGATGATATAGGATCTCGCAATCATAGTCCTTGATAAGCTCCAAGGACCGTCGCTGTTTCATGTTTAGATCCTTTTGAGTAAAGAGATGCTTGAGACTCTTATGATCGGTGTAAAGCTGACACCGAGTCCCATATAGATAGTGACGCCAAATTTTCAGAGCAAAGGTAACGGCAGCCAACTCAAGATCATGAGTTGGTGCACTTTTCTCGTAGTCTTTCAATTGCCTTGAAGCGTAGGCAATAACTTTTCCCCTTTGCATTAGAACACATCCTAAGCCAGTACCAGATGCATCGCTGTAAACGACAAAGTCATCATTGCCTTCTGGTAAGGCTAGGATCGGCGCTTGAATCAGTTTCTGCTTTAGAGTTTCAAATGCCTCTTGCTGTTTATCAGCCCATACGAAAGGTGTATTCTTTCGTGTTAGCATCGTAAGTGGCACAACAATCTTCGAGAAGTCCTTTATGAATCGCCGATAATAACCGGCCAATCCAAGGAAACTTCGGATCTCAGAGGCATTGCGAGGCGTTTGCCATTTTTGAACGGCCTCGACTTTAGAAGGATCGACGAAAATCCCTTCGCCAGAAACAACATGGCCAAGGAATTGAATCTAGAAAAGCAACAAAGTAGAGTTTCAAGTTTTGTTCTATCAAAGAACGCTTAAAGAATAGCTCAAGACAATGTAAAATTATACCTGTCTGAGCCAGAATTCGCACTTAGAAAATTTTGCATAGAGTCTTTCTTTTCTCAGTAACTCTAGCAATTGCCGCAAATGAATAGCATGATCAGCCTCCGTTTTGGAGTAAATCAGAATATCGTCTATAAATACGATAACTGACTTATCCAGCATCGGTCTGCACACGCGATTCATGAGGTCCATGAACGCCGCTGGTGCATTCGTTAAACCGAACGGCATTACGAGAAATTCGTAATGACCGTATCTTGTTCGGAAGGCTGTCTTTGGAACATCCTCATCTTTAACTTTCAACTGATGATACCCAGAACGAAGATCTATTTTCGAGAAGTAGCTGGCTCCTTGTAGCTGATCAAACAGATCATCGATCCTGGGCAGAGGATATTTATTCTTTATAGTAACTTTGTTCAACTCGCGGTAGTCGATGCACATACGGAAAGTTCCGTCTTTCTTTTTGACAAATAAGACAGGTGCACCCCACGGAGATGAACTCGGTCGGATAAATCCCTTTTCTAACAGCTCTTGCAATTGTTTTGACATTTCCTGCATCTCTGCAGGTGCAAGTCTGTAGGGAGCTTTGGCAATAGGAGCCGCACCAGGAACTAAGTCAATGCCGAATTCGACTTGACGTTCTGGTGGCACTCCAGAATTATCTTCAGGGAATACGTCTGGGAACTCGCAGACGATTGGGATATCGGATAAAGATTTCTTTTGGGCTTCAGAGTTAGATTCAGATGAGACGTAGCATAAATACGATTCGTGACCCTTAGATAGATACTTATACGCTTTATCAACAGAAATGAAGCAGTGATCACCTTTTCGCTTTTCGCTTTTCGCCTTTGATTTCCAATACTCGGCCGTCTGAAGACTTAATTCTGATAATTCAGCGGTTGCATACGATCGTAGCCTCGTTATTCATTAGCCAGTCCATGCCGATAATGACGTCGAACTCTTTCAACGAAATCGGGATAAGGTCGAGGTTGAATACGATGTTATCGACGAGTAGAGTACATTTTCGATATACAGAATCAGCCATAACATAGTTGTTACTGGTTGTCTCAATGTCAAGTACTACGGGAAGCTTTGATGGGGACTTATATAATCTTTGAGCAAAAGATGTTGATATGAAAGAACGACTAGCACCGGAATCGAATAATACGCGAGCAGGGATTGAGTTAAGCAGGAACGTACCGGTAACTACGTCAGGTGTTTCTTTTGCTTCCTCGGCTGTTATTTGAAAAGCTCGAGTCCTTGCGGTCGGAGTAGCAGCTGAACTCTTCATCGTAGATCCTCCAGCTGACGACTGTGACTGTCATCGTTGCCCGCTGCGACACTGATACATGAAGTGTCCTCTTTTCCCGCATTTCGCACATCCGCGTCCTTGCTGTGGGCACTCTTCACTACTATGACCGATTCTGTTGCAAGCAAAGCATGTGACGTCATCTGGATTACATAGTCCCATGTGTGACTTTCTGCATCTCTTGCAGAATCGCGGCTCGTTCGTTAGTGAATACGCTTGGGCTTTCGGCTGTGAACTATACTGCTGAGATTGCTGGGACTGAGACTTATTTGGCTTAAAGAATCTGCCAAATCGCTGTTTCTTCGGAGGAGATGGACATGTCGGATTCGCTGATGGAGCATAGAGCTGATTGCCATATTCTAGATATCCTCTCTCGATCTGCCTTGCTGCTTCGACCATTTCTAAATAGGACTTATACTTTATTGCGCTCATCGGGTGTCGGTATCTTGGGTTGAGTCCTCCGCGGAATCTATTCATTTTTCTTTCTTCGGTAGCTACTTGATACGAGGAGTAGCCACAAAGTCGAGAGAATTCGTGCTCGTATTCATCAACAGTCTTTGTTCCTTGAGTCAGCTGCATCAATTGGACTTCCATCTTATCTTGTTGGTCGATCGGGCAATACTTCGCGTTAAACATATCTAGGAATTGATTCCACTCTAAAGTCTGTATCACCTCTTCTCCATATATGCTTCTCTGAGTCTTCCACCAAGCACGGGCAGCTCCAACAAACAACGCGGAAGCATAGCTCACTTTCTTTGAATCTAAGCAGTCAGAGATTCTGAAAATCTCTTCGGTATGGCTGATCCAATCCATCGCCTGAATTGGATTCACTGTACCCTCAAAGTTCAGGGCACCGCTTGCTTTGAAATCTTTGAATTTACAACCTTTAGGCTGCTCAATTTGGGTTTCTGGGGTAGAATTATCAGAATCAGAGTCATTATTCTGGACTTGCTTTTCTTTTCTCTTATTCTTTTTATCTTCACGTCTTTTAGCTTCAGCCTCATCTCTGGCTTGAAACTGTTCTTGCATTATTTTATTTTGTTGCTCAGAGTGTTGGGCTAACAATTGTTGCATCATCTCAAACATTTGCTGTGGGGTCATGTTGCTGGGAATGTCACCTGATCCTGATCCTGACATCTTCTACTGAAAATTAAAATCAATTAACTATCAGTTTATAGACTTAGATCTATGTACCCTTTTTCCCATCCTAATAGTCTGTACATCCTATCTCAGTTCAAGCCACCTAAATGATTGATACATATGTATTGCTTCAGTTTGAGACCAAGTATACTCACGTAATACTTTATTCACTCAAACTATGGTCTTTGATACCATCCTGTGAAGACCACCCCTTACGGGGCAGTTCTCACGAGTCTAGGTCCCGCATCATGCAATACGATATCAACCATAACTAAGATAGAGTAATTTTAGATGCGGAATTATAAATTACAGTACAAGCTATTAAGATTTAAGTTTAATACAGATTAAGTTTTTAAATTAAACTTATAAAGGGCACAAGTCTAATCTAATTCATGCCATCATATTATCAAAATAAATCTACCCAGATCACCATAATATCGTCACCCAATTAGTACCAAAATGGGGTCGCTGAGTAGAGGTCTATGAAACTTCTGTTTTGAGCGTGTAAGATCTAAGAACTAGGTCCGGCAGGTGACTTCCTTTTGTCTTTTCCTGTAAAAATGTTAATGTAGCAACCGTAAGCAATGCTTAGTGAGTATATAGATTTTCAAATTAACATGCATGTCAAGCGGATCATCAATCTAGCGTGATATGTCTTGGCTGCCGCTACAGCCCTCATGATTGAGACATAGAAGTCATAGAGTCGGATGATGTTCAAGCCACGCTCACGCTTAAATCGTGGGGATCAGCCACATACTGGGCTAGCTACCAGTAAATCAACGTGGCGGAACATCGGAGGTCATTACCAATTCAATAGAACTGGTGAAAAAGCCAGGTCTAGAACAATAGACCAATCAAGGCTAATCAAGCTGAATCAATATGTCAAATATATGCAATGATGAAGCATATTTAATCAAGTCATGATAGCAGTAATCTTAAAGCAATGTCTGAAATGAACAGTATAAGCAATATCATATGAAGTGAAAAGTCAAATAGCTATCATGATTCACTGGGCAACACCCAACCATGGTGTGCACAGTTCACAATCCAGCTGATAATATGAGTGTCAATTTAATCTAACATCAACAATATGTCTCAACCGGAAATCAAGCATGTTAAATCTGAATATCTAAAACTCACAGTGTTGGGTCTTTATCAAACAAATATAAAATCTGCCACCTGAGTTATCTAAGGAGTTTATCTCAATCTGTTCTCTGTCAAATCAAATCTTTGACCCACTTTATAAATCTCTAAATCTTTGTTCAGAATTTCACTGAACCTGTCCAGAATTATCATAACAATCTCATGTAAATATCATCATCTTTTATCTTTAAATTCTTCATTTTATCTGATTCTGATAACTTGCTTATTCATAAATCATTCTTTGTTTTATTAATATTCTCAAAAGGTCGGTACATATATATATATATATATATATATATATTATAATCATTTTGCTAATTATTTTGTTAATTTATAAGTGTTTTATTCAATATATTCGAATTTAGGAAGTGGGTTTCGAGTTTATATAATTAAATTCGAATATGAGTCACCAAATTCGAATTAATAAATTTGAAAGCTTCAAATTCGAAATACATAATTAATTTCAAATCTATTATTTTGACTTTGGGTTGAATTTCAAATCCATATCTTGAATGTATGACAAAATCGAAATACATGGTTTCACTTTAATATCAAATTCGAATCTATGGATAAATTCAAGCCACCATTTCGAATTTGAGGACCAACACCAACTTCATTCGAATCTATTAGATTCGAAGTATGCTTTTCGAGTTTAAATGGTTAAATTCGAATATATTTCGAATTTAATTAAATTTCGAGTTTGTTCTATGTATTTTCGAGTTTGTTCTTGACAACTCGAGTTTGTTCATATTTGCAGCTTTAAAACATACATTTTTAGGCCTAAAATCACGAATATGTTACGTAACAAACCTATGTTCGATTATATTATACAAATTCTAGTTAAACTCCATAAAAATAGCTTTAAATTTCATAAAACTAATAAATTCGAAAAACCGAAATATATAAAAACGTAAAAATATCGATTCTTACCTCAAATTCGTATGAAATCACGCAGGAGATAGCAAATTCGTGTAGTATTCTCCGAGATCTTTCTAACGATATATATAACTTGATAATCGGACGGTCGGTTTGGGAGATAATTTAGAGAGAAGGTAGAGAGAGAGTAGAGAGAGAAAGTTAGAGAGAGAGAGTAGAGAGAGAGAGAGAATCTGATTTTTGAAATATAAATCACGTTTATATACTTCATCTAGTTATATTTGCTAGTTAACCCACCTTCATTTTTGTATATTATATCTCTTTTATTTAATTATCTTTAATAATTTATTAATTCACAATATAAATATTTATATAATTTAATTAAATATTTCATAACTTAATTAAATTATAATTCAAATAATGTAACATTATTACATTATCGGTTCAAAATACTGAATTTATAACTGGGTCAAAATTTAGGTTGTTACAGGTTCACTCATAGTTTTGGAATTACTCTCTGCTTCCTCACTTTGACTGCCTACCTTAGAAACCAGTGCATCTTCCAACTCAGGTTTATTCTCAAGGACAGAATCTACAGACTTCATCTTCTCATCTAGGGGTTCATTCACAAGTCTATCAGCAACTTCACTTATAGGATGAATGTATTGTTATTATAAGGATGTGGGGTAGCATTGTATCCTATTCCTTCCTTGGGATTTAGTTGAGATTTTACCCTATCTTTAAATTGGACTTCCATTAGGTGTTCTAGCTTTTGATTGGCCAACTTGAAGTTACCCAAATCAATGTTTATAGACTCTACTTTCTTGTGAGCTTCTAGCACCTTTTGTTCAGCCTCTTCTAGTTTCTTATTAAGGATCTCTATTTTCTCTTCAAGTTCCTTTTTCTCCCATTCATGATATGTTCTATCATGTCCCATCTGAATTTCATTGTCCTTATAGTCATTGATCTATTTTTGAAGATCCTCTATTGCCTGCATATACTCATACCTCCTTTCATCCATCTTAGCTAGAGTTCTACACATGCTTTCATTATGATCTATGTACTTTTTAACCATATTTTTGCATGCTTGGGAGCAGAGTTTAGTATTTACCTCAGATGGTAGTTCAGTGGAAGTAACAGTTGTAGTTTTTGCCATAAGAGCTTGATTCTGAAACTCCTCTTCTGTTTGGTCACTCCAGTAAAAAACAGTGTCTTCTTGTGAAACAAGAGCCTGTGAAGATTGTGTTTGACTGGTCTGTTGGGATCTTGGTGGCTGCTGACTTTGTGATCTACACTCTCTAGCAAAGTGTCCAAGTTTGTGACACTTGAAACATTCAACCTTTGATTTGTCAAATGCTGGCTTGCCTTCTGATCTGGCCTAAAAGTTTGTTCTGTCAGTCCTTTTAAGAAACCTTTTAGCCCTCATAGTCAACATGGCATGTTGCCACTTTAAGTCCATCTCTTCTAGGTCATCTGGATGGATTTGTTCCAGATCTTCAGAATTAAGAGCAAATAGTCCATCACTTGCAACAAATGCCTCATAATGGACCTCAGAAGTGTTGCCATCGGTACCTGTAAAAGAATTACATTAGTTTGATTTATCATTAGGTGCAGATGATAGCAGAGCAGTGTTTTGATTATAATAAAAGGGTTTCTTTTTATTGTCTATTTCAGTTTCAAACACTCTCAAACTATTGTAGAGATCATCCAACTCTATTTCATCTAGAGTGTCCTTTGTTCTCCACTGTGCTGCATAAACTGTTTATTCTTCACCAAGAGATCTGAGGAATTTTCTGTTTACCTCATCTTGATCTAGGCTAACCTTGGCACTCTCCAATTCACCTATCAACTTATTAAACCTGTCAAATATTTGAGTGAGATTTTCATTTTTTCCACCAGAAAAATTTTCATATTGCTGTTTTAAAAGATCCTTTTGATTTCTTTTTGTGCTAGCATTGCCAGCAAATCTTTTCTCTAAAGCAAGCCATAGAGAATGAGTAGTATAGAATTTTGTAAACTAGTGTTGATAAGCATTAGGAATAGCTATCTGTAAAATAGTGAAAGCCTTGACTTCATTCGTTCTAGCCTTTCTCTCAATCTCAGTTTTTGGAGGTGTTCTTTTTGGTTTGCCTTCAGCATCCTGTTCAGGATCAACTACAGGAGGATTTTCAACAGCTTCCCGTAGGGCATAATCAATAAATTGAATGTGTTGTTGAATCCTGAGTTTCCACATCTTTAACTCAGTGGGTTTGAGCATAGGCACCTAAAGTCCTTGCCCAGATTTACTACTGCTGCCATCAAACTCCATTGCAGAAAAAGATTTAAATACTTAAAGATGAAAGTTTCTGACTTTGAAAACCAAGAAAAAAAAACAAAACAGAACCTGTCTCTGATACCACTTGTCAAGATCAAAATCACCTAAGATTAACTGGTTTGAATAAATCAGAGTTAAACCATTAATCTTGTTTTGAATCAAAGTTCAATTAAGAAGTTTGCGGAATAACACTTAATTGTTTTAAGAAAACTTTCAGAACAATAAAGCAACAGACAATCAATAAACACAATGAATATCAAAGACCTTTATATAACCAATCTCTTATTACAATCACCTCTAATATGTTTGATTAGACGAAGAACACAAATTGTTCTTAGGGTTTTTCAACCTTAGAGGCTTTAGAAACTTAAACAGAATGCTGATTACAATATGAATTTCTTTAGCACCGAATTACATGAGAAAGACCTAGTCTATCTCTATTTATAGCCTTCTGAGTTGTTTCCTTGACAAACTGCAATTTCTCTTGTGTGGATATCTTTGAAAGATCTTCAAGTCTTGAAATCTTTATCACTTCCTGATTTGTAGCACTTTCTGTTATCAGTTTGTTGAGCAACTTAAACTTTAACTCTGGCAGCTTGAACTTTTGAACTAGCAGCTCGAATTTCTTGAACTAGCAGCTCGAACTTTGTAATTACACAGAAATACTACTAACAGTTTGAGAAATCCTAATTAATAGCTTGACATACTTAGATTATTTTCCAACATTTTTGGAGGTAATAACTTTATGGATCATGTATTTGTCCTAAATAGATTAGGACGGGTGTTTCAATATAGTATCAGAGCAATGGTTTAAGTGAATTAAGTGGCCTTTAGGTGCTTAGTCTTAAACCTAGAATCTGCATGATCACTATTAGCCTAGGCATTGATATATACGGGATAAGACCTTAAGTAGACTTTAGGATGGGTAAGATAAGATTTATATACATGCATACATGTATATGTGTTCCGCAAACTTCAATCTTAACTTTTTTATCCATCAATGGATCGTCATTTTTATCAGTAATCTTAAACCCCTAAAATTCAGAATCATGGCTGAAGAAGAATAGTCAGAGTGGCATTAACAAGAATGCAGACAACGATGATCAAGTGATAGTGGAATCCGAGGACATCAAGAATACCGACTCAGCCCGCGAGACTGAATCTGAGGATGAGGCTAACCCTATAACAGCTCAGGAAAGCCGAATCATGAAGCGTGTGACCCGATATGTCCGACACGCGATGGCTGAGACTAGTATGGAGATACAGTGAGGTTTTCAGGAGATCAGAGATTTGATTGCTGCAATTTGGGGTTAGTTAAATGGCCGTCTATACAATTAACTCTATTAAAACCATAAAAGTGAAGTATAACTAAACATTCAATTTCTTTACATTATGTAGGTGGGTTACCTGAAATTTGACACCAACCGATTATTATTCTGATGTGACATATTTAATTTTCCTTTGTAAAACTATAAAAAGTATTCCTAAACATGATATGTATCAAATGTAAATGATATGTTTTGAATTTGATACCTATCGTGATTAAGAGTTCTTTTATAGAAAAAAAATAATTCACATAAATTTTTTTTATTTCCATGTCATAAGAAATGTCCACAAAAGCATAGCAAGTGGTTAATATCGATTTTCAGGTTATCCAACTACCTAATTCAAACATTAATAAAAGCTTGACTACTAAATGTACAGAAAAATATATGCAATATAAATGTGTACAAAATTAAAAATACATAGCTATTTTATGTTATTTTCCTTAAAAAAAATCGTCTACATAAGTATGGTAACCGGTTGATATCGGTTTCCAGGTAACACAATTAACTAATTGGAACACTTTTAAAAGTTTACTACCAAATATGCATAAAAATACACTTAATAAATATATACAAACTCAATATTATGTACTTATTTGACGTCATTTTTCTTTGTTATAAATGAGTGTACTTTTATCGTTTTATAATTTTTCAATTAGAGTCTTGCAAAAATCAATATAAATGAAACAAAAATGATATTGAGATGGATCATAATAATGTTTTAATTTATTTATTTATTGGCCTTTACAGAAGTTTTTAAAAACCTTGACGAATTTATATTAATTACATTCGTAAGTCTCTTCTAAAATTATTTTCACTTTCTTAATTGATGATGCCCTAAAATTCTAGAAAGAATTTCGTATATATCATTTTAAAACTTTATAATATCATATATACCTAACCTAAAATTTTAATATCATATATATCCCTCCTAAACATCATAATATCATATATACCCAATTTTAATTATTAATATCACATATATCCCTCTTAAACATCATTAATATCATATATACCCAAACTTATTAGTTTAATTATTTTTAAAACATTTAAAACTCATAATTAATATTTTTTTATTAATTAATGACCATTATACCCTTACTCATTTCTTCTTTCAACTAAAATTCAAAATATCATATTTATCCAACTCAAATTAAAATATCATATATTTTATATAATTTATTTTTGTAAACTTTACTAAATAAATTCTTCAAATTAAAACAAATTAACATTAAATAAATATAAAAAATTTGTATCATATTTTTGCTCGTTTGTAATCAAATCGTATCGTGTTATTATATTTTCTTAATTTTTTTTATTACAGTAATCAATATGCAATTAATTCATAGGGTTGAGTTCACATAAGAACCCCTCAATTCCGTAAGAACGTAAGAACCCTCCAAAATGCACAAATTTATGCATCAAATGCACAAATTTAAAAATTAAATTTATAACTTAAAACCATTATTGGTTTTCAATATTTTACACTAAATGCACAAATTTGAACATTAAATGCACAAATTTTATCAAACGCACAAGTTCGTACATAAAGTGGACAAATTTATCATGATATGCGTAAATTTTTATATCAAATGCATAAAATTATCAAATGTATAAATTTTAACATTAAATGCATAATTTTATACATTAAATGCACAAATTTTGGAGAGGTTCTCACGTTCTCACGGTAACGAGGGTTCTTACCGGAACCCAACCCTCTATATATATATATATATATATATATATATATATATATATATATACATACAACTTTTTGATTCTCAGTATATTTTGCACTCTAACACAAATAAACCAAACGATTTGTATTTTGAATATGAAGATTACAAGAGAGAATTTTACACTCAATTTCTAAAAACTTTAACACTCTCAAAACACCCACTTAGGTGGAGGCTACTTGGAGGCTCCTTTGAGACTCCTTCAAAACCCTAGGAGAACAAGATTATTTATACCTAAGCTTACTTTGACAGTTTGTTCAAACACTCTCCTCAAAAACTAAGTAATTAATATTCCCCCCAAAGTAAACTTTTTAAATTTTACAAATTAATCATTATATTTAAGGGCAAATAACCAAAAATAATAATAACTTTTGTCATTTTTATTATTAATAGTAACATTATTTATTTTTCATCGTTAATATCATTGACTTTTACACTTTTGTCATTTTTGAACAAAAAATTAATGAACAACTCTGGTTTTTTAGTTTTTTAGTTTTTAACAACAAAAAACTATGAATAATTGCAGTTTATAGTTTTTCTTATTGAAAAATATTGCATCGGATTTTGATTTTTAGTATTTTAAATAAAAAAACTACAATCCAGTTAGATCAAAAAACTAAAAACCAAAATCGTTCATATTATATATAATCATGAATAAAAAATCAAATATTATCTAATCATAGATAAATATTCAGAATATATATTAAAATATTTTCATTAATATATAGGATTAGACAATCATGAATATATAATCAAATAATCTAGTTACTGGATTTTAATAAGTATTAAACAAATTATTATAAAACTGGATTTTAAATATATAGGATTATAATGTAATCTTGTAGTTAACACAAAATACACAAAACTAATTACATCGAATAACAAGTTATAACTTAGATACTATACTATATATAAAAATTAAAAAAAGTAAACTAAATAAACAATAGTTATAAAACGAATGCAAACTTGAATAAAATTAGAAACTAATGTATTAGAAAACAAAAAATATATATATACTAAATTTATAAAACAAAACAAAATGCGATGCAACTATAAAGTTCAAAGAAAAAAAAACATACTATACAATCAGTTAATTGTATATAGATTATTGTAGAAAAAAAAAAACAAATATGAAAATATAATAAAACGATATGATTTGACTACAAACGAGCAAATACATAATACAAATTTTATTTTTTATTTTTAATGTTAATTTGTTTTAGTTTGAAGAATTTATTTAGTAAAGTTTACAAAAATAAATTATATAAAATTATTAAAAGGGATATAATATTTTAATTTAATTTGGATAAATATAATATTTTGAAGTTTAGTTGAAAGAAGAAATGAGTAAGGATATAATGGTCATTAATTAACAAACAATATTAATTATGAGTTTTAAATGTTTTAAAAGTAATTAAATTAATGAATTTGAGTATATATGATATTAATGATGTTTAAGAGAGATATATGTGATATTAATAATTAAAATTGGATATATATGATACTATGATTTTTAGGACGGATATATATGATATTAAAATTTTAGGTTGGGTGTATATGATATCATGAAGTTTTGGAGGGGTATATATGAAATTCTTCCAAAATTGTATATGACTATATCATTTGAACATTGGCAACACCTTGACCGTCGACAACCGCCATCGCTGCCACCACCATCATCACGCTCACAACCATTATACATTTATTACCAATTTTTCATCATTAAAAGCATGGGCAGACCTAGGTTGGGGTAGTGTGGGCATTGGTCTTCACTGGCCAAAGTTATTTTTTATTGGAAAAACATATGATCCATGACTATTATTAAAAAAAATAAATAAACTACCATTTGTCATGTTCACATGATGTCAATTGACATCTATGTTAATTAGTAATTCAAGATTAATTAAAGAATTTAAATCATATTCCATTTAACATAATATTATGTCAAATCACAACAAGCAATATTTTAATGATTATTTTGTTTAATAATATAACAATAACAATAATAATAATTAAATAATAAACTTAAAAGTTATTAATGATCATCTTTTTTGTTTAAATGATTTATACATAAATTAATTATAATAAGATATTGAATATCCTTAGTTTTAAAAGTTTGAATATTTATTTTTAGTGTTTAATATGAAAAAACCAACATGTATTTCACATTTTTACGGTTTAGTCTCTCCTTGTTATTTTTTACTAATAAAATGTATGAATAATGTACCCGATACCAATTATAAATATAAGAAATGTATTACTAATTACAATTCTGAAATTGAATTACAATACAAGGAATAAAATATAATGCAAAGTGTTTCAAGTGTCCGATACCAATGATACAATATAAGAAGTGTTTTTCGTTTTTAGAAGCAACAACGTCTTGCTGTTAAAGTGCAAAATATTTCGTAGAATGCAAAGTGTTTAATATCTCCTATTCTTTTATAGGAAACTAGCTTATTACCCGCGTATTACGCGGATGTTTTAATATATAGTTATTTATATTAAATACATACTACAAGCTAAGAATTAAAACATAAAAATATTAATTTTATTATAAAGTTATAAGAATTATATTATTATTTGACATAAATTATAATTTTTTTAGAATTCTAAATATATATGAATAATAATATGTTTTTTATCATCTTTAAACCTTCTATTGTGTTGTAGTTATCAAATATTTAAATATGAATTTTTGGTTTGAATTGATTTTAAATCTTATTATATTAGATGTAAATTTAGAAATATATGATGCAGATATTATTTGTTATTCTAGAATATGATATGCCACGTGTAAATTGCTGGTGATGACACATGATATCACGAGAAATAAATAAAGTTTTATTATTAGTGTTTATTATGAAAAAATCAAGATTTTTTCACGTTTTTTGCGTTTTTGTCCCTCAATGTTATTTTTTTTCCATAAAAACCTCAAGTTAATTTTTCCCTTTTGGTTTAGTGAAATTTGGACATTAGATCTCGATTATAATTTGTGAACCGGGTTTTTAAAAACAGAAAACCGGGTTCTAATGTCCAAATTTCACTAAACCAACATGAAAAAAATTAACTCTAGGACTTTATGTAAAAAATAACATGGAGGGACGAATACGCAAAAAAATAAAAACATGTTCGTTTTTTCATAATAAACCCTTATTATTATTTATAAATTAAAAATTAGGATTAGGATTAAAACATGTAACATTTAGTTTTAAGTTTGAAAATAAAAAAAATTGTTTTATAAATCAATTATATAATTCTTGATAAAACATTTTAGGTAAATTAGATGTTAAATTAGAAAGTATCTAAATCATTAATTATATTAGTAATATTTTAGTATATATTAAAATCAATTATGTAAATTAATTGAAAGAGTTTTATTAGGCAAAATCAGCAGGAAAACAAAAATTAGGAGGGTTGAGAAAGTGACACGTGTCACAAATTGTTTTCTTTTATTAATAGACTAGTTTATTACCCGCGTATTACGCGAATATTTTTAATATATATAAAATATAATAAATAAAAAGATAAAGATATAAATATTATTTTTTAAACAAAAGTATATAAGATGATATTATTATTTATTATGACCTATTAATTTTGTATATTTCTAAATATATATGAAAAGTAATTATTTTCTTATATATTAGTTTTTAACTTTTATTATATTACCTTATAATTAATAAGTTAGTAGATTATTAGATTTTGTTTGATTTGATTTGATTTGAGTTTAAAAATGGATTATTTTAGATTTGGATAGATTTAATTAATAAGTTAGTAAAGTATTAGATTTTGTTTGATTTGAATTGATTTGAATTTAAAAGTGGATTATATTAGATTTGGATAGATTTGATTTAAATTTCTTAATTCGTTTTAAAATCTATAAATGTCACGTGTCGATTCATGGTGACGACACGTGGCTTTACCAGAAATGAGTATAGTTACTCTTTTAATAGTATCGATAGATATAGATTGGAATTGAAACAACAAAATTAATTCTCTTTTTATTTATAAAAACCGTTTTATAATACTCCATTATTACAAGGTTTATTGTTAATTAACTAATTCCAAATCATATACGAGTTCAGTGGATTTTAGTCTTCGGGGTCCAAGATTTGCACCTCCATGCGTGCGGTAGGCATTGGAGTAAAACCACAAACAATATTGTCATGGCGTTGAACACTCCTCCTTATAAACCCACTTTGGTTTCCATCTTCTTCTTATGTGGGACACAAGTTCACCCACTAGAATGTGTTTCATTCATTCCAAGCACCAATTTTTGAGCATTAATATCTCATTAATCTTAGCTTCGTTTTGGACGTTCTTTACATCGTTGGAATCCTCTTTTAAAGAAGAATACAAACCCACAAAATATTAATTATATATCTCACAATTATATATAATTATATTTGGTCCAAAAACATGAAAATGCATTTTTTCCTTTAAAAAATTTACACTTTTTTCCAACATAAAATCCTTAAATTGTTTATGATTTTTGGAATTTTTCTTTATATTTTCAGAAAAGTCATCAAGTTTGTGAACTTTTCGGAGAAAAATAGTGAAAACATGTTGGTTTTTTGTGAAAAAGGTCTGAGTTGATTATGAAAAAAAAACAACTTTTCCAAAAACCGGATTGAAAACAATAACTTGAAGGTTTTTTTAGGAAAAAATAACACGAAGGGACTAAATCACAAAAAACCATGAAAACGTGTTGGTTTTTTTCATATTAAACCCTAACTTTTAATTTATATAATTTTTAAGAATAAAAGATTAATTAAATTTTTCGCTGTAATACTCGATTATTAAACTAGTTTTAAGGTTATTTTGGTAATTTTACGCCTAATTATGTCTAATTTGCATATATAACTCTTAATAACATTTAAAAAATTAGTTTTAAAGTTTGCTTCCGCATTAATTAATTTTTGGGTCCACCACTGAATTCAGGATTTAATGAAGAAAATGTTTTGGACTCAATGGTATAGTAGGCTAAAGAACTTTAAGGGAGGTAGATTAATTTTAAACTTTTTCTTTACATGAAATGAATCGAAGGGAATAACAATGCCACAACAGGATCGAGTTACAAACTACAACAACGTTATCGTAAAACATTGGAATTATGTACAGACAACCAAACGTTGTACATAACAAAAACGATCAAGTAGTGGTGGCGATCGCAGAACCACAAATCCAGCCACCAAGCAGGGTTATTAACAAGATCAAGTCATTTTATGATCTAAACTGAGAAATCGAGATACGAATCTAGCAGTGCCATTCTTTTAGCAGCCACGTCTCGTCTTACCGAACCCCATTTCACAGCTGCCCGAATCTTACACCACCGTCCCCTTGGTGAACCGTTCCTCGAGAAAGAGAATCTAAAATCAGAGGAAATGATGTCTATAATTTGGTTATTTGTATCAATGAAAAGTTTACTTCCTTGCCACAAGGAAGTCCCAGTCTGATGATCGAAAGCGGCAGCCAGATCTTTTCCATAAACTCCATTGCTGGATTCTTTAATTCCAAAATCATTCGGAGTGAAAAATTCAGAAGAACAAGGATCATATCCCACATCAACTTCCATTTTTGTGCTGCTGTCAACCACTCCATACATATGTTCATCTGTACGAAGTAAGATGTCATTAATCATTATCGTGGATGTATAATGCAACAGTCTAAATTTTGCATTATCCTGAATTAATTTTATGCTTCAAGTAAGATCTAAATCCAATTGGGTTGGTTAATTTTAAAAAATAGAAGCCGACTTTTCTAAAAATCACGATTATAACAACTTACTTTTAGTTTAACCAACTATAGCAATCTACTTTCTAATTTTTCACGATTATACAATTCTACTTTACACATTGTCAATTATAGAAATCTTACTTCAATTATTTCACGATTTTAGGAACTAATCGGTTACCTATATGACACGTCAACTTTAAAATGTGTATAATTTGGCAAAGTTATCTATGTCGATGAATCATTCCCCCTAGAGGAATACAAGGTGTTTTCATTGGGTTGATTTTATGACATGTATAACTATGACAAATTATATTCCATTCATTCAAAAATCGACATGTCATATAGGTAGGTTTCCGGCTTTCCTCTTATTTGTTATAATCATGAAAAAGTGTAGAGTAGATTATTATAATCTTTTAAAATTAGAAAGTACATTGTTATTATTGTATAAATTAAAAGTAAGTTGTTATAATCATGAATTTTAGCAAAGTTGGTAGCTAAAATGCAATTTAGGTATTTACTCTTTAACAGAACATTAGAAAGCTGATATACCTTCATGTAGAATAGGAATGTTAACACCCTGCAGACAAACACTTGCAAGATTTAGATTAGACATTGACATCGGCAGCGCCACCAGGACTCCAGAAACCAAAGGGTCATCCATTGGTACACAACCATCCAAGTTTTTGTAAAATTGCTGCTTAGAAGCTTCCACCATATTCTGTAAACCATAAAACAAAACATCAGTTTTTCAGTACCATCAATGTCTTCAATAAAGAAAAGACGGTCTTCCAAATAGCATACCATCTGAAACATGGAGAGTTTATCGAGAGTCAGATAATTTTGGCCATCGAAGGTTGCACCGACAACCGTTAATACAGAATCAAGCAAAAGCCCAATTCCATGTGCACCGCATTTGTACATGTACAGCTTGTCATCTAATACACAGGCTTTGGCATGCTTGATTATTGTCTCCCATGTCTTGTTAGATGATCCACCGAGTAACTACACGAGAAAATCCGTGTGAATAATCATCGACAAAATCATATATCCATGGCCAATTGTTAAAAATAGCAACAATTTTTTTCATTTTATTATTTATAACAATACTATTTATCATTAATCGCATTTGTGGCAACAATTTTTTTCTTTTATCATTTATAGCAACAATTAGATAATTATTTATTTTCGTCCTACCTTGCGTAGTAAGGACTGGTTAGTAATATACATCTGCAGAAAGTCCTTCACGGTGGATATGTTGTATAATGTCAATCGTTTATGAAAAACCCCGTCTTTTGCGATCTTTTCCAATCGCCAGATTTCATCACCCAAAGATGGAGGATAGTGCTTCTTGTATGCTGGATCAAGAAAACAACAATTAGAAGTTAGAGCCACGTATTTATGGATCATTAGTTCAAATATGTTCATAAAAGGGAAAAACGAGAGCCTTACATTCTCCACGGTGATCTTTAACAATGAATGCCTGACTTTTTGCTTCTCGGATTCTCACTCCAGAAGAATTATCCTTGACTCGTGCACCTATCATGAACTTTCTACTCCTTCTCCAGCTTGAATTATCCGTAAAATATAACTCACGTAAATCCGCAACTCCATTTTCTAGAGTCACTGCCAAATCTCCGGTCATCAACGGTCTTCTGCCGTCTCTTGCACATATAACTTTGCCATCGAAATCTTTTTCAGACCAATCTTCTTCATCATCAGCAGAGAAATCACCATCAAGTGGAACAATCTCTACCTTCAATGAGGATAATGGTCCCGATGATACAATTGTGTTAGAGTTGACATCAAACAATACAAGTTTGACAGCAGTATTGTCTTCGGATTCTATCCTACTATTCGTGAAGACTGTATTAGGCAGATTTGCCTGAAAACGCAGCTGCAATGAAGTCTTCTTACATGACTCTTCAAGTGCATTGAGAGATCTGTTGCACAGACA
The DNA here is from genome assembly GCA_020465985.1 of Centrapalus pauciflorus. Taxonomy (NCBI): domain Eukaryota; kingdom Viridiplantae; phylum Streptophyta; class Magnoliopsida; order Asterales; family Asteraceae; genus Centrapalus; species Centrapalus pauciflorus. The sequence continues at coordinate 72,484 of JAANYP010006749.1, forward strand.
AAATCGGAATCGTTATTGAAGCACCACCAACGGTTATACATATTTTTGTTAGGTTCAAATATTTGACTAGAAGTAATTCAACCAAGGCAGTGTTTAGATGTGTGTTTTGAAAGTGATTATATGATTATTGTTATTTCAAGTTGCTAGAAGTAGATTCTAATATTCGGGGTCTCATGATGGTAGCCTTAGCCTAGTATTTGGAGACATGGAATCTATAGTGGAGATCCAGTAATTAAACCCTAACATATGTTCGTACTCCGTACTGGTCGGTGGAGGCGTCCATAGGGTGAGTTACACTATTATTTCAAATATTCGGGTAATTTGTTGTGTTTATGACTATTTGATGATTTAATGGTCAAATAATCGTTGTGGGAAAACCACTTATCATATGGTAAATAAGTTATTGATCACGTACCATTATTTATTAGTAACTTTTAGAAAACACTCAACACAAAAAAAAAAAATTTTTTACATCTACGTAAAATATGCACATCTAAACACTATCTACTCCATCATATCATGTTTTATCAAAAACAAATTATATAGTCTACTTATTTCTACTTAATCATTATCACACAATCACTTTCAAAAATAAGCATAAAAACATCCTCTAGATAAATAACCACACATTTTTGTAAGGCACAAATGTGAGGCTTAGATGCCTTGTTCATGAGTTGGAGATCTAACCTTGGTATTGTACAAAAGAAGCTTTGGCATGCACGTTGAACCTCATCTCGTACCTATAAAACAAAGAATATTTTAAACTCGAAACAAGGATCCAGCAAACAAATTAAGCAAGTCATTTGGAAATGTCAAAGTCAAAAAACTTCACTTGGCATCTATAAGTGGATAAAAAGTAGAATAAACTTACCCATCGTCGAACCAATGGTTCCAACGTTAACATTAATTGTTGTGATGAAAGCTCACACATCACATTTTGAGCAAACCTGCCAAAAAAAATACCCAAAATAAGAAAACTTCAAAATTTTGTATAAGACAAATCCATAAGAATTTTATCTTAACAACTCACTTTGAAGATGCAATCTTTTGCCTTACTTCGTTATTACCAACCGTAAAACCCTCCCCTTCCTCCTCACCAAAAACTCTTTTGGATACCATCAAACACCAAATTTAAAGACTCGAAAATCAACAAATTCAGAATCAAAAAACCCTAGTGAGAAAAAAATTAATAAACAATTAAACAAAAACAGATAACCATCAACTGCTAAATCCACAATGTTATATATAGACGAATCTATATTTTTAATTGGGGAAACTTCTTCGAAGGTTTCAAGCTTCAACCAAAATCAATATATTATATACAAAAATCGACAATTACAAGTGTAGCTAAGGGTGTGTGGGATTGTGTGGGCGTTGGTTTATCGAATAAACTACTAATTAATTTAGCCTAAATTTCAGAACTTCAGATTTACTAAAATCATGAGATCACTTGAATCATACTCTTTACACAACAATACAATAATCAAATTGAAATACATATATATATATATATATATATATATATATATATATATATATATATATATATATATATATATATATATATATATATATATATATATATATATATATATATATAGGTGGGTTCACTGAAGAACCTCAATGCATCGAAGAACCTTGAAGAACCTTCATGCACCGCCACAAATTGCATCACAATTCCCCCGTAATGCATCTTTGCATCAAATTCCCACGCATCGATTTCTACATTATTTCCATGTGATGCATCAAATTCCCGCGTGATACATCGATTTCTATGTGATGCATTTCAGGTTTTCTAGCGATGCATTATGGTTCTCCAACGTTCGTTCTTCGATGCATAAAGTTCTCCACTCCTATATATATATATATATATATATATATATATATATATATATATATATATATATATATATATATATATATATATATATATGTATATAATAAATGTACGGATTGAGTAGAGTAAGCAAACCGCGAAATAGTGAAAGGTACCTTCCAAACTACTTCGATACCAAAGAAGAAAACGAGTAACGGTTTTGAAGTTGATTATTCAAATCAAATACGAATCTAATAATGCAAATTGAAGTAATTACGACATAAATTATTATTAAAATTGGGGGATTTGATCAGTGGGGTACACAAATGGCAGTAATTGGTGAAAAAAAGAGAATGTGTGAGAGTACATTTATGGAGATTGTTAGAGAATTAGGGTTCTTACCAGGAAACTTCATGGAAGTTGTGATAAAACGCGTTCACGACTTTTTGGAAATTTTCAAATGGTTTTTTGCTTCTTTCATAGACATCCCCAAAAGTCGTCGCTTGTACCGTCGTACGTGGAGCAAGGATAGAGAGATATCGGATGGAGTTGTTACTGGTTAGGACTTAACCTTGGACTGTTGCCAACTCGCTGGTTGAACCCAAAAACTTACCAAACTCACCTTATCGACCGAGTGAATTTCATCGATCCTGTCTTAGTTTCGTTGTCCGGTCCCATGAACAGTAACATTGCGATTAGTTAACTACATCCGGTTGTTTTTCAATCTATACGGTATATAATAAGAAAACCACTTAGAGTTTCTGGATCATTGGATGGAAAGAAATCAATGGTCCAGGTCAATGACAACTCATAATTATTTATGAAATGTCTCTTATACCCTTAATTAAAATCAATAATTATACATATGCCATCTTTTTAATTCATTTTCCAAATTTACTACATTAACTTAATTACATTAAATTTTGATTTTAATTTTTTCATTAATGAATTAATATTTACCTAAAATAAATATGTGTCATTATTATCCTTAATGATCATAGTTAAATTCAAATGTAAAAATTTGGATTAAATGTAGAAGTGTAGTAAATAAAGTTAAAAATTTTTGTTAATTATTTTGCTAACAAAATTTAAAATTTAATCGACAAAACTTCAATTGTAAAATATATACACATTCACATAATTGAAATTTTGTGTTTCTTACATTGATATTTCATATTTGAAGTTAATAAAAATTAAAAGAAACATTTTTTGCAAACACATATTATCTGTTTTTAATAATACAATATAATAATATTTTTTATTTAATATCAAACAACTAAGTATTTTTTTATCTTTAATTTAACTAGCTTTCAATTTTTTTTATTTTAATTATATATAAATGTTATAATAATTTATTAAAATATAAAAAAAAATATGTATTTTATAAATCAGCCCATGTAATACATGGGTTGATTAACCTATATATTATAATAAAACAAATCAATTCATGTCACATGTCACTTCTACAATACAAGAAAATTTTGTTTTTCCACATCTTTTTTCCAAATTTAACACATTAACTTAATTGCATTAAATTTTGACTTTAATTTTTTCATTAATTACTTAGTAATAAATTAGATTTTGTAACATTTAAAATTAATGTTTACATAAAATAAATATCTATCATTATTATAAATAATAATCATAATTAGATGCAAATGTAATAATTTGAATTAGTTGTGGAAATTATTATTATTATTATGTATAATAAAGGAAAACATCAAATGTCACGTGTCACCTCTACGTTCACCAAAGATATAATTACAACTTATAAAAAACTAAAAGATAAATACAATTAAATATTTTTAAAAAAGATATATATACTCTATTTTTTAATCTGTAAATAATAAAAAATAAACACAATTATTATTTTTGTATGTTTTTATTTTTACTCATATACATTTTATATATTTAAATTTAATTAAAAATATCCACATAATATGTGGGTTATAAACTAGTTTAAATTTAAAAAAAAGGCAAACTGCACAAAATATCAACATACCGTACATAAAACTTTTATTACAGCAACCTACCAAAGATTTCGTTCAAAATAGCATCCTATCATCTAAACTTTTTTTATAAAAGCATTGAACTCTAAAAAATCATTCAAAATAGCAATCGTTGATGACTGGGTGTGGTTGGGTGCTGACTAGGCATCCACGTAAGCTGTCATGTCAGCACCGGATTTGCGCAAAATAGCAACGTACGCATAAAATAGCAACGTACTGCGTAAAATAACAATGTACTTCTAAAATAGCAACGTATCACAAAATAGCAATGTATTGATTTTATATATTTTTAATCCTAAATATTACTATTAGTATTATTATTAGAGTTAATTGCATAGATGGTCTTTTAACTAACCCCAAATTGCAACTTTGATCTTTTTTCCAAAAAAGTTGCAATGTCAGTGTTTTAACTACCAAAAAATTGCAAGGATGATCATTTCTAACAGATGCCGTTAAATGTCTCTGTTAGGTCATGTGCATTTTCGTATTTTAATGACAAAGAACCATTTTTGTAATTTTTATTATTGGTATTATTATTATTATTATTATTATTATTATTATTATTATTATTATTATTATTATTATTATTATTATTATTATTATTATTATTATTATTATGAAATAAAACAAAAATCATTTTAAATGGGCATGAATTGTGGTTTACATTTGGTCATTCATCTTCAACTCAACGTTGGTCATTCATCTTCAACATTTCCAGCCATCTTCAATGGAACTATTTCCGGTCATCTTCAACATGGCCATGAAGAACAAAGTCATGTCTGTCGGAAACCTCACCGTCGCAACCGCCGCCGCTTCCACGATTAGCACCATCCTCAACTGCCACTCTTCGTCGTACTATCAGAACAAGATCCGGATTTCATGACCGGTTTTGAGGTTTTTAAACCAGTTCTCAGCTTCGATTTCTAGGTTCTTGTTCGTACTCGTTTTTGGGTCCTACTTCAAGGCTTCAAACCATGCTTGGCTCCAGATCTGGTTCGTACTTTTTTCTAGGTTTTTTTTATGTTCATTTCACCAACCCTAACTCCGTTTTCTCCACCTTTAGCTCCAATTTTGAACCCCAAGCTAAAACCTAAACCTATCTGTTAGAATCAATTTTAGATTGATGAATTCAATATGTCTAGGGTATATTTTGTAATTAATGCATAGTTGACTTTTGCATATAAATAGAATATTTCTTTTGTAAATAAAACAGTTCTGAACATTTGTAATTGCAAAGAATTTTGTTGCACAGACTTCTAAGAAGATTAGGGCTATAGTGCTTTGTATTCGTTCATCATTCTGTAATCATCTTTTGGGTGCAATATAATCATTTGGTTAGTGTTTCTGATCTTTGTAATTGTTTGTATTAAATGTTTTGATTGATTAATCTGGAATAGCAATTGAACATATTCACCTCAAGGAAAACAACTAGTACTTCATTTAATGATTTCAACATTTCTTTAGACAGGTCATGGAAACTGATGAATTCAAGGAATCTCTCCCTCCATTGAACATATTCACCTCTGTACAAAATTGGAAGTTTGGTTTCCGACCCCATGGCTAGTGCATCTTTGGACATTTTGATTGATTAATCTGGAATAACAATTAGTATCAGAGCACATAAATGGATCATTTGATTGATTTCTGAAAAAAAATTTCCACTGTTTCATCGAAACATTTGAAAATTTGAAAAACCCTTAGGGTTTTTGATTCTGTGTGAGATTGATTCTGAAATTTGGATCGAAGGTAAAGGATTGAAAAACGAACAGATTGATTATAATTTCAATCTGTAATTCAAAACACACAAACAGATTGGTCGATTTTTCTGATTTTTTGAAAACCGACTGTTCTTCGCTGTTCTTGAGAAAAACAAGGAGTTTGATCTGAAATTAACCAAAATGCTTTCATTAAAAGTGTTTGTAAGTGAAAAACTAACCTTCGATTATATTTTGGGGTCATTTTATGCAATTTCAGTGAAAATATTGAAATCTGGACTTGAATTTTCTTAAAAATCATAAAACTCGAATGTAGTTATGTTCATATGTTAATCGATTTGAAAATATTCTTTAATCGAGTTGGAAAAAGGATTTAATCGAGTTGAAAGAAGTTCCAATCGAGTTGGAAACTTATTTCAATCGAGTTGAACCTTATTCCAATCGAGTTAGACATAAATCCAATCGAGTTGGAAGGTAATTTCAATCGAGTTGTAATCAAATGCATTCGAGTTAAAATTGGTTCATATCGAGTTGATCATTAATTCGAGTTTGTTTAACCATAAGTTGTTTTTTTTTTCAAAAAACTCATTCGAGCTTGATTAATACATCATTCGAGTTTGATTAAACAAAAAGTCAAGTGAAATTCAATTTAATTCGAGTTTAATCAATCATAAATCAAGGTCATTCGAGTTTCTTGACACTTACTTCGAGTTAGGTAACTTTTCATTCGAGTTTTACAGAAGTGTCATTCGAGTTTTATCAACCCTGCATTCGAGTTGCATTCCTAATCAGTTCATTGCTTCTTTCAGTATTCGAGTTTCATTCATTACAAGTCGAGTGGATTCAATTCATTGTTCGAGTTTTACCTCTCTTTGATCGAGTTTGATCCCATTCATTTCGAGTTTCATTCCATTTTCATTCGAGTTTGATCAACTTATCAACAAGTTTGATCAATTTTTCAATCTCAATCAATATCCATTTAAAAGATCTTGGAAGATTCATTTTAATCAGTCAAAATTTCCAAAGATGCACTAGCCATGGGGTCGGAAACCAAACCTCCAATTCTGTACAGAGGTGAATATGTTCAATGGAGGGACAGATTCCTTGAATTCATCAGTTTCCATGACCTGTCTGAAGAAATGATGAAATCATTAAATGAAGGACCAGCTGTTTTCCTTGAGACCATACCTGCTGTACAAACCGGCAACCCTCCTATCCCAGAAAGAACAGTATACAAACCTTACTGAAGCACGAAAACGCAGAAAACTGGGTGATAAGACTGCCAGAAAGCTCTTGTTGATTTCAATACCAAATGATATATATATATATATATATATATATATATATATATATATATATATATATATATATATATCAGTCTAATCAATACAAAAACAGCCAAATCCATCTGGGATGAGGTATGTAAATTGATGAGAGGCTCAGACAAAGCAGCAACTAACAGAGCCCGAAACAGTCTGATGACATTTGAAAATCAGAGCAAGAGAAGGAGAATTGCTGGAGAGTACGTATTTGAGGTTCGTCAATCTGAGCACTGAGATGAAAAGGAATGGTGTGACAAAGTCAAATTTGGACATAAATGTCAAATTCCTGAACGTGCTAAATCCGAAGTGAGATAAGTATTCAATGATAATTCCGCAAACAAAAGAGATTGACGACATGGGCTTTCACATGATTTTTGAAAACCTTAACAACTACCAAGAAGTTGTTTTAAGGAAGATGTCAGGAAAGAAAAAGGCTGAAAAGGAAACTGTTGATCCTTTAGCTCTATTGGCTGACAAGAAGTATAAATACAAGCTAAAGAAGGAGAAACGGGTAGTAGTGAGCAGCTATTCATCAAATTCAGATTCATCTGATTCCTCAACTGCATCTGAATTGAAGAGATGAAGAAACAGATGGCCTTACTGACGAAGGCATTTTAGAAGAAGTTCTACCGCAAACCGACCAACAATAAGATGAGGTACAAGACAGGCTCACGAAAATATGAGAAGAAAGACAGATGTGATAAATCAGGAGAGAGCAGTGACAAGAAAGCTGAGAAATATGAGAAGTCTGATAAGCCTGCCAAGAAAGATTCAGAGCAAAAATGCTATAAATGTGGCAAACCAGGCCACTTAGCCAGAGAATGCAGATTGCCTGTAGTTAAGAATTCAAAATATTACACTCGCAAGACACTGCTGGCAAAGGAAAAAGAGGCCGGTAAGACTTTGATGGCTGAAGATGACCATTGGCTCCAACTATCAGAAGATGAAGATATTCTAGACGAAGATGCACACATCTGTCTGAAATTTGAAGTTATTCAATGATTCAGAACTTAGTGAGACTGCTATGATTGCTGAAGATGAGGTTTGGGTGGGTTTGACGAATGAGGAAACAGAAGAGAAAAATGAGTTTGATGATGATAAGGAACTGACTGAAGAGATAGCATTGATGGCAACAGGAGATGCTGGATGCAGCAAGGATTTCAACTCATTGGAGGAAATGTTTGTCAAAATAGATGAATTTGTTAAACCTTTACATGACAAACAAGCTGGAAATCTTAAAGAACATGTAAGTATTCTGAAAAGAATTTCTACAGAATCTAAGGATACGTAAGAAAATTCACCGGTTTTACCAACAAAAAATGAGAAAACAAAAGTTAATATTGTGACTCCAATATATGAAAAAGGTGAATCATCTTCATCACAGGATTCTGTTGCAAAGAAGACATATACTTCCAAAGGTAAGAGAATTTTGCAGAATAAACATAATTCTAAAACGACTAATTCTCGTGTTTCTATTATGTCAGATTATATTGTGAAAAGTTCACAGAAGAAAGAATGGCGAAAGAAGCAACAAGCATCGAAAAACAAGAGATTTAGACAAGAGTGGAGAGTTAAAGAAAATATTGTTACTGATAGGATTAGTCACATTGATAACTCTGTCTGTAATAATTTTACTGATAAACGTTGTGCCAAATACTCTCGTATGGATTTACTGGCTTTAAATTCTGCTCATTGTCATGTGTTGCATGCTAAATCTGTACATAAATCTGATAACCTTGTTTGGATACCGAAGAAAAAAGGTTCCTTCTTTTAAACAGGAAAAGGTTCCAAAGGAACAAATTTCAAAATCAGTTCCACACAGAACTGTACAAAAATGGATACCTAGACAAACTGTTTAAAAGTAGGTTCCTAAGACAAAGACATTAACCAATGAGAAGTCTAAAGACAATCCACATGATTTACCAAAATTCAAAGTACCCAACTATAAGTGGGTACCTCATATCATTTTTCGTCTTATAGGTAAATCATGTGTGGTACCTTGACTCCGGGTGCTTAAAACATATGACCGGACAGAGAGAAACCCTCACAAACTTTGTTGATAAATTATGTGGGACAGTTCATTTTGGAAATGATCAATTCTGTCCGATCAAAGGGTATGGGAGTCTTGAGTACGACAAGATTACAATTCAAAAAGTCCTCTATGTTGATGGTCTAGGTCACAATCTGTTCAGTATTGGGCAACTGTGCGACAAAGGATTAGAGGTCAATTTTAAAGCTAATCGGTGTAGCATTAGATCTGGGGAAGGGAAGTAGATTCTTGCAGGGAATAGGAAAACAAATTTTTACTCAATAGATTTAGCCAATATCAATCTGAAGAAAGATGTTTGTTTATTATCCAAAGCAACATCTAAAGTATCTTGGCTATGACATCGTCGTCTTTCACATTTGAACTTCAAAGAATTAACCAACCTTGCCAAAGGTGGGTTAGTCAAAGGGCTTCCAACTCTCAGATTTCAGAAGGAGCAGTTGTGTGCAGCCTGTGAAAAAGGGAAGATGGTACGAGCGTCTCACAAGTTAAAGGTTGAACACTCTTCAACGAGAGCCTTAGAACTCCTACATATGGACTTGTGTGGGCCTATGCGAGTACAGAGCATTAACAAGAAGAGATATGTGTTGGTAATAGTTGATGATCATTCGAGATATACATGGGTATTCTTCCTATGATCCAAGTCTGATGCTACCGAGATCATAATCGACTTCATTCGCAAAATTCAAGTCAAGTTGCAACTATCAGTTCAAACCATTAGATCTGATAATGGGACAAAATTCAAGAACAAGTCACGCGAGACGATTCTAAATTCTGTGGGAATAACTCATCAATACTCAGCAGCTCGTACTCCACAACAGAACGGTGTAGTTGAACGAAGAAATCGCACACTTGTGGAATCTGCTAGAACGATGCTGGCTTACTCAAATCTTCCATTATTCCTTGGGGCTGAAGCTGTAGCAACGACTTGTTTTACTCAAAACATATCAATCATTAACAAGAGATTCGGGAAGACTCCGTATGAACTGATAAATAATCGAGTCCCTAATGTGAAATTTTTTCATGTCTTTGGATGCAGGTGCTTTATCCTAAATGACAAAGACAATTTGGGAAAGCTTAATCAGAAAGCGGATGAAGACATCTTCATTGGCCATTCAAAAGAGTCTGTAGCTTTCCGAGTCTACAACAAAGTGACAAAGACTGTTAACGAGAGCGTCAATGTTAAATTTGATGAAGGAGTTGTAATGGCTTCTGAACACACCAGTTCAAGACCCGATCTTAAACAGTCGACTCCTATGGAGTCATCTGAATAGACTGCTGAAACGAATGATCTAAATAAATTGTTTAAGAATTTTTATGAACACTATTTTGAAAAGACCAAACATAATGTATTAAATTTGGTTCCTGACAGGATTACTGAATATCCAGTCGTAGTCTCAGATCATTCGCACCAACCAATTTCAGAAGATACTGGAGCGGTTTCAACGACAGATGTACACTTACCCGTTGACAGTGTACAACCTATCCAAGCTCCAGAATCTTTTGAAACCCCCTTGACTCCTGAAAACTCAGAAACCCCCATCTCAATTAAAATCCCATCAACTTCAGAAGTAAATCCCCGAATTCCCTATCTGGACTTGAACCCCAATCAAGACCAACTTCAACCTTACCCACATACATTCAAATGGACAAGGAATCACCCACCTGAAAACATAATAGGTGATCCTTCTGCTTCAGTTAAAACCAGAAGAGCTACCATGAACAAGTGCTTATTCTCAAAATTTTTTAGTAAAATTGAGCCAAAGAATGTGAAAGAAACTCTACTGGATGCTGACTGGATAGTGGCTATGCAAGAAGAGTTAAATAATTTGAAAAGTTGAAGGTCTGGCGATTGGTGGAGCGACCAAAAGACAAATCCATCATTGGCACGAAGTGAATCTTCAAGAATAAGAAAGATGAACACGGTGTCATCATTCGGAACAAGGCTCGCCTCATTGCCAAAGGATATAGCCAGCAAGAAGGAATTGATTACGATGAAACATTTGCTCCAGTTGCTAGGATTGAAGCTATTCGGATGTTTTTAGCATTTGCTGCACATAAAAAGTTCACTGTATATCAAATGGATGTGAAAACTGCTTTTTTAAAAGGGGAATTGACTGACGAAGTATATACATATCAGCCCGAAGGGTTTACCGATCCTTCGAAGCCTGATCATGTATATATTTTGGACAAATCACTGTATGGCCTTAAATAAGCACCTCGTGCTTGGTATGATGCACTTTCAAATTATCTTTTGAAATGTGGATTTAACAAAGGTGCAGTGGATACAACCCTGTTTATAAAATGTCAGGGTCCATATATCATAGTTATTCAAATATATGTAGATGATATAATATTTGGGTCTACAAATCCTGAGTTTTGCAAGAAATTTGCATTCTTAATGTCCCAAAAATTTGAAATGAGCATGATGGGAGAAATTAATTTTTTCTTGGGTTTACAAGTAAAACAACTGACTGATGACGTTTTCATTAATCAGTCCAAATATATTCAAGACATGTTAAAGAAATTTAACATGGTCAATAGTACACCCATGAAAACTCCTATGGCTCCGGATTCTAATCGAAACTTGATGAGGACATTTCAGGGAAACCTGTAGATGTAACTCATTATAGAGGCATTATTGGGTCATTAATGTATTTAACTGCAAGTAGACCGGATATTATGTTTGCTATGTGTGTTTATGCTAGATATCAGACACATCCTAAAGAATCACATTTGGCTGCTGCCAAACGCATTTCAAGATATCTGAAGGGAACTCCAAACTTAGGTTTGTGGTATCCCCGAGAACCCTCATTTACATTAACTGCCTTCTCTAATGCTGATCACGCAGGTGACAAAATGGATCGGAAAAGCACCTCAGGAGCAATACAATTCCTAGGTGACAAACCCGTCTGCTGGTCATCCAAGAAACAACATTGTGTATCCCTGTCAACAGCAGAAGCTGAATACATAGCAGTATCGTCATGCTGTTCACAAGTGTTGTGGATGAAGAGCCAACTCAGAGACTACGGATTTACACCGCAAAAGATTCCCATTTACTGTGATTCACAGAGTGCCACAGCAATAGCTTCAAATCCGGTGCAACATTCTAAAACCAAACACATTGACATCCGGTATCACTTTATAAAAGATCATGTAGAAAATGGTAATATAGAATTATATTTTGTACTCACTGAATATCAATTAGCTGATTTGTTAACCAAAACCTTAGATGAAAAAAGATTTAATTTTTTGGTATACAATTTGGGAATGTTGAATCGTTAGATTTAAACATTCAGTGGTTACAAAATATAATTTTAAATTAAATACGTTGTTAATCTCATGCGATTTTAAAATTTTTCAAAGTTTAACAGATTCTGATTGTCATGTGCAGTGGGAGCAGACAGAAATTTATCTGATTTTTAATTTGATAAATTTTTATCTGATTTTTTTTGTAGGGGGAGCTGACATTAAAAGAAGTGTTCATCTGAGAGGGAGCTATAATGCAAAAATCAAGGGGGAGCAACATTTTTTTTACCCTTTATTTTTTTTAGTTAAAATAATTTTTAGTTAATATTTTTGTTTCTTTTAAAAAAAATTTTATTGTTGTTTTTTTTTGTTTTGTTAGTTGTTTTGTGTTTTATTTTTTGTTTTGTGTGTGCGAAAATATTCTATAAGCAAATGGGCTTCAATTTTTGAAAATAAAGAATGGGCAGTGGGCCGGATAATTCAAATTTCAAAATTCAAATTGTGCCTATAAATTTGAATTTTGAAATTCAATAACACCTCTTTACTTCCTCGACTACTGTTCCCCTTCTTCTCCGAAAACATACATTTTCAAGCTTTCTTACATACGAAGAAATCCACTTTCCGATAAAGAATTTCAAATTTAGAGTTCATACTGTAAGTATTTTGTTAATGTTTGCTTTTTTTTTTTTGTTTCTTTTTTGAATATTTGTTCATATATGCACTGTGTGTGTGTTCGTGAAATATTAGGTATGTGTTCATGGGTTTTACTGATTAGGTGGTTATAATATGAAATTAATAGTGTGTTTGAATACATATTGCTTATATGAACTTGAAAATTAAATTTCAAGTCTCATTTCAAAACACACAAACATTATTTTGGATTTTTAGTGTTAAAACTTTTCTTGTTTTTGAAACTGAAATTTGGATTTTTTGGATTGAAAAAGTTGTTTCTGGACAAAGTTCAGTATAAAAATAATGTTTAAAATCCAATTTCAAGTAGGAAACTATAAATGAATAGTCAAAAATGTCCTTGAAATGATTTTTGCATATTATCAGTGACATTTTTTGACTTAGAAAAATTTTAAAAATGACTTAACTCGATCAAAACATCCTTTGAGAAACTCTATGCATTGATCTAGTTGCATGAAGTGCAATTCGAGAAACTTTCAGTTTCAATCGAGTTGATCACTTCATGATTCGAGGAAATTGTATTTGTTATTCGAGATCGGCAATTTTTAAGGACTTAGAAAAATTTTAAAAGCAATCTCAATAACAATATGATTCGAGTATGTTCTTGTTTCATTCGAGTTGGTTCCATGAGTTGTTCAAGGAACCTTTGCTTGTTATTCGAGCTGGGAATGTTTAGGGACTTAGAAATCTTTTAGAACCAGTCTCGATAATAACATGGTTCGAGTTAGTTCCAATTTCATTCGAGTTGGATTCATGAGTATTTCGAGAAATGGTCAACATGATTCAAGTTGGTCAATCATTTCATTCGAGTTGTTTGGTTCTTTATTCGAGAAATTCTTTATTCAATTCGAGTTTCATTCTTAAGTCATGCGAGTTGAATCATGTGTCATCCGAGAATTTTTATGTGTCAATCGAGTTTCAATTCCAAATTTCCAAAATTTTACCAAGTGTTGAGGATTTCTAATTTTTCAAAAAAATTTCACATTTTTCAAGAAATTTTTATAATCTGTGTTTTTCTAACATTGGTCTCTTAACGATTGACTTTGGAATCCTGACAATAATATTTTAATATTATTGTCTGGAATCCCGATGCTTTTAACAGTTTAACACAAAATTTTCTAATTTCTAGCAAAATGTTTTATTTTTCAATTTGAAGGATTTCATTTGTTTATCTGATTTTTCTAACATGTTTATTGTTTTTCACAGGTTACAAATGGCTTCCCAAGCTCAATCCCAACATTCCAATTCTTCTGATTCACATTCCTCATCAAACCATACACTGGTATCAAAACCAGTGAAATTAGCCTCCTGTTAGGCACAAAAAGGCCTCAGTCAAACCTGCCGTACATCTGAGGGAGAGATTTTTAATCAAACCTGTTGATGCATTTGAAGGTTGAATTTAAGGCCTGTTATATGCCTTATTGAAACCTGAAAGTGATTTGAAATATCAGCCCAAAGCTGTTTACCATGTTGCATTCGTTGCAACAAAGACAATTTGTCCAAGCTGTTCTGTCTGCTGAACAGGCTGGGCATAAACTGTCTACGCTGCTCTACTCTCTTGAGCAGCTTGGGCAGTTTTTAAGTGTTCCGTTCTTTGTGAACAGGTTACGCACCTTATGGAATATGTTTCCAAGTCCTCATGTATTGTTTTTTACTACAAGATCAGTTTACAAGTCGAAGACAAACTGGAAAATAGAACTGCACAGCCTGCCCACGCTGTTCTGTTACATGAAGACAAACAAATATTTGAAAAGGGTGACAGACCTTTTCTTATATCACAATGGCATTAACAAAAGAAGAAAGATGCAAAGTTGACAGACCTCTTTTGGTTAAAGCCGTATGCAACAGTGACAAAAAGGAAAAGACAAAGATTCTGCCATGTGAAGACAAAGATACTTTATCAGAACATGCAGAAAGGTGTTTTGTCTTTTTGGAAAGACTCTCCACTATCTCATCTGTCCAATGAGGGAGCTTCACTGAGATTCTCCTTTTGGGTATAAAAGGAAGCTTCTAAGGATAACGAAATAATCAAGAGTGTGACAATCAGTCGTGCATTGAAGTGTGTTATTCCATGCATGCAAGTCTGCTTATATAAAACAGTAGAGTGTGTCTAAGTTGTTCATGTATAAGCTATCCATCTGAGTGTTGTTAAAACAGTGAGTGCCTCTAAGTGAGAGTAATCATTGTAACTAGTCTGAGTGTGTTTTAGATTAGTTGACAAACTGATGTATCTTTCATCTCAGCTTGAACCTTTCCGCATTCAAGCTTGTTTGTAATTAACTTTTATTGATAATACATACAAACATTGAGAAATGAGTGTTTAAGTTTTAAATAGATGTATTCACCCCCCCTCTACAGCTTAGAGCTATACACTTGGGAAACCTTTTGGGACCTACAACTGGTATCAGAGCAGTGTTAGAGTGTGTGTCATCTCTTAGATCTCTCATCCTCCCTACGTTTCCATGGACAATAGTTCTGCAAATTCCTCTTACTATGACAATGGGTCAATGGCCAAACCCCCAAAGTTCAATCATCAGAACTTCTCTGGCTGGAAGTGCAGAATGAAGCTGTATTTAGAGAACCTGGATGTACAATTACCAGAGAAAGTAATGGAAGGTCCCTATGTGCCAACTTCTGTTACTACCATAACTCCTGCTGTTGAAGGAGCAGCTCCTGAAATCAGAACCTTTGAGAAGGCCAAAGCTCAATGGTCTGATGAAGACAAAAGACTGGTTGCTCTGGATGCAAAGGCCAGGAATAACCTGGTTATCTCTCTGCCCGATGATGTGTTCAAACAGGTTGAGAAGATGAAGACTGCAAAGGAGATGTAGGATACTTTGTGTACCGTCTATGATGGACCCACAATCACACTGGACAACAGGATTAATAATCTTGTTAGACAGTATGAACTCCTCTTTGCAAAACCAAAGGAGACACTCACAGAAACCTACACTAGGTTTAATGCTCTTGTAAATGATCTCAAAGCTGTTGGGATCACTAAGGACAACCTAACCCTGGTGTACAAGTTCTTGGACATCCTACCTGAAGAATGGAACTACTTTTCCACCATCTTGAGAAACTCAGGTACTATCAAAGGTATGGATCTGGTAAACTTATATGGATCTTTACTAAATGATGGACAGGAATGTGATGTGTTCACACAATCTGATCAACAGGCTCATGATGAAAGAGAGGAAATGTCTGATAAGGAAGACAGTGCAGATCTTGCTGAACTTGATGATGAGCAAATGATAGCCATGCTTGTCAAAAGGTTCAACAAGAAGAGGTTTGGAAGAAATATGCTGCAGGGAAACTCAAGTGCTGCCAAGAAGAAGGCATTTGATAAATCTAAAGCTGAGTGCTTCAAATGTGGCAAAGCTGGCCATATAGCTGCTGACTGTGTGTCAAAAGCTGTTGGACAGTCTTCCAAACCATACAAGACTAACAGGGACGATGGCTATAGGGTTAAGTACCTTATGGCCCTGGCAAAGCTGAAAAAGTTGGAAAACTCAGTGGCTTCCAACAAGCAAAAGGGACTGATGGCAGAGACATGTGACTGGGAGGAGTCTGATTCATCCTCAGATGAAGAAGACAACAATTGTCTGATAGCCAATACTGATGTCCCATCAACTAGCAACTTCAAACAGGACTTGGCTGAAGCTGAAGCCTTCAGCAGCTTGGATAACTGGAACCCTACAATGATGTACAAGGTACAAAATTTTATGGCTTACAGTTCAGATGAAAAAGTTAAAATGTTTGAATATATGTTGGTTGACTTAAAAGCTGCTGTTGAGAAGCACAATGTTTTAATATCTATAATCTCTAAACTTAAAACTGATCTTGAAATTAAATCTAGTAAACTAGACAGTTTCCATAAGTTGTAAGCTGAGCTTGATGAACTAAAACACATCAACTCTATTTTACTGGAAGAAAAGAGAGAAACAGATGTAAAACATGCAAAGCTTCAAAAGATAGTTGACTATTGGTGCCAATCAGCACAGAAAGTCAGCCATTGCATAAGTCAGCAAAACCCTGCACAAATCCAAGCCTATCTTGGAGGGGATCTTGACACAGCAGCTTCTATTGTTGAGATCAATAATCTGAAAGATGACTTATCCACTCTTGGTGAGCTTCCCAGTACTTTCATCCAGAAAGTTAATGGACAGTTGGTCTCAACAAACAGGTTTGTCAGGCCTCAAAATGCTGACAGCTTGTGTGAAAAAGGCCCTAAAGCTGATGATGGAATGTGTTCTCCATCAAATCAGCCTGCTAAGTGCTCTGCTAATTCACACAAGCAAGGGAAAGGAAAACACTCTCAAGCTGCAGCAGTGGACACCAAACCTGTTGACAAAACAGGCTCTGGGTCCAAAGCTGATGGTAAGAGACATGTTAATCCTTTTGATGCTAAACATTTTGAAAATAAGTTTTCAAAAGGTAAGCAGCCTACTTTCAACAAGGGTAAGTCTCATGTTGAAAGCAAATCTGCTGTGATTTCAAATAAGTTTTCAAATCATAGTGAAAAACTGGATATAAATGAAAATAAGTCTTTCAAAACCAGAAACAGTGATTATGCTGATAGGCAGCGTCAATCACATCTCAGTAAGGGCAAAGGCAAAGTCATTGCTCAACCTGAGAAATCTGGGAATAAGTTTCTCAAACCTGTGGAAGGTCAAAAACCAATCAAGCTTCCTGTTTTTGACATCTGTCCTCCCAAAAAGAGGAAAGAAGTAACAGGCAAAGCTGTTGCTATTGTGCCATCCACCCAAGCTATTGATTTATCGAAAAACAGTAACAAGTTTACTAAACCTGCTGATAAAATCAACAGAAATAATTCAGAATGTGTTTCTGAAAGCTCCTCTTCCAAAAAGACCAAAAAGAGAAAATGCTATAAATGTGGGAAGAAGACACACATGGCCAAAGACTGTCCTGAAACTAAGGACATGAGGTCTGTTGACTCTGCTAGTTCCATCATTGTTAAAAAAAGCAGTGTTGGAAGTAACTTAGTCAATGAGAATCGCATCCAAACTGATACCATTCAAATAGAAAATATTAATGTGGATATTACTAGCCCATCAACACATGTTGATGAAGTAGGAGAACTCATCACTATGATGAGTTCCCCTAAATGTAACTAATATTTTCATATGACATTCTGCAGGACAAACAACCATCCCAGGTTTGGTACTTGGACAGTGGCTGCTCAGGGCACATGACAGGTTGCAAGGACATGCTGAATGATCTAAGGCCTGAAAAAAGGCCAAAAGTCACTTTTGGTGACAATGTACAGGGATCCACTGAGGGATATAGAACTCTTAAAGCTGGTGCTGCAGTGTTCAAACGAGTAGCCTATGTGGTTGGGCTGAAACACAACCTTGTAAGCATAAGTCAACTATGTGATGCTGGCTACAAGGTTAACCTTGATGAGCACCTGGGTTACATATTGGATTCCCAAGGCAAAGTTGTGCTGTGTGCTCAACGGAAGAAAGGTGTATATGTTGTGGATATGCAATCTGCTGATCCCACAACTGAAACCTGTTTTCTCACAAGAACAAATGCACACCTAAACTGGTTATGGCACAAAAGGCTGTCACACCTGAACTTCAAGAACACCAACAAACTATGTAAGAGAGAGTTGGCAACAGGTTTGCCTTCCATGACTTTTGTTAAGGATAAACTCTGCACAGCTTTGAGAAAGGCAAGCAGAGGAAATCATCTTTTAAATCCAAGCATAATTTTTCTATTGATACTCCTCTCTTCTTAATCCACATGGACTTGTTTGGACCTGTTAATGTCCCAAGTTCTGGAGGAAGAAGATACACTCTAGTAATGGTTGATGAGTTCTCCAGGTTTACATGGGTAATCTTCTTGAAGAGCAAAGGAGAGGCTGCTAGAGAAATCATTGGATTTGTCAAAAAGATGGAAATGCTGAACTCTGCTCAAGTAAAGCAGCTTAGAAGTGATCATGGTACTGAGTTCAGAAACAGTACTCTTGAAGTCTTCTGTGAAGAAAAAGGGATCTCACAAGACTTTTCAGTCGTAAGGACTTCACAACAAAATGGAGTAGCTGAGAGGAGAAACAGAACCCTCATTGAAGCTGCTAGAACCATGCTGTGTGCATCAGGTTTAACTTCATCATTCTGGGCTGAAGCTGTCAACACTGCTTGCTTCACCCAAAACAGATCCTTAGTGGTGAAAAGGTTCAACAAGACTCCCTATGAGCTTCTCAAAGGGAGGAGGCCAAATATTAGCTACTTCCATGTGTTTGGATGTCCCTGCTTCATTCTGAATCAAATGGATCAACTGGCAAAGTTTGAACCAAAAGCTAATGAAGGTGTGTTTGTTGGTTACTCTGCTATCTCCAAAGCCTACAGAGTGTACAATAACAAAGCATATAGAAGTCAGACATCATTTTATCAGAGATCACATTCAGAAAGGTAATGTGGAGGTAAGTTTTGTTTCCACTGATGAACAGCTTGCAGACATTTTCACCAAACCTCTTGATGAAAACAGGTTTAATTACCTTGTCAGCAAGCTGGGCATGTTAAACAAAAGTGACTAAGTGTTCTTAATGTTCTAAGACTTTATATGTGCCACACTGCTCAAGTTCTTTCAGAATAGCTTAGACAGAACAGGCTCTGTATGATCTATACTTAGCTGTTTTCTGCACAACTTGAACAGCTTGGGCATATAACAGGTTTGACAACAACAGCTTATATGTCAAGCCTGATCTGATGATCAAATCTCACCCTGCTCACTCTTTCAATCTGTCATACAAGGCATTGTCTTGTAACCTGATCAGCTATTGAACAGAACCTGTTGTTACATAGCTGAACAGGTTGAAGGAACAACTTGAAAAGTAAACAGCTTGTGATGACTCTGCTCATCACAGGTTTGACCATCAGCTTAGACCATCAGTTTAATTACCTTTCTTCACAATTAAGTTACTTAATTTTTGTTTTTATTTAACTTAATTACTGCGGATAATGTGGGTTACGTGTGTTAGTGATTAAAAAGGGCTCAAGTGGTCTGACAAACGGTCTGACATGGACAACCATTCCATTTTCCGTTAACGACCTTTTCAAATCAACTGCCCAAATGTTTCTCTCTCATACCCACTCACATTCAAATCCTATAAATACCCCCTACTGTTTCATCTTCATCTTCCTCACTACTTCCATAAACCTCCTAAGAACCCTAAAAATCGACTAAGTGTCTTGTGCTTCTGCTACTTTCACTACTTCCCAAATGGCTCACAGAAACAACCCCTTTCTACCAGTATTTGTTGGTGATGATGTAGAGAAGCACTCATTAGTCACCACAATGCTAACACTGAAACCCACTAACTACATTGCCAACCTCACAATCCCCAAAAACTATGTGGGGACAGGCTATGACCAAATGGTGGAGTTTCTGAAAGTTCATCCGTTGAACTACGCCATGACTGCTACTCCTGGTGTCCTGTATCAGGAGATGGTGTATGAGTTCTGGTACACCTGTGCCTACAATCCAGATACCAAAGTCATCAAGGGCACCATACTCAATGGGACTTAGACCATTGAGATCAACACTCGTCTGCTCAGGGAAGTTCTTCGACTCCCTGTGGTTGAAAAATATGATCAACCACAGCCTGAAGATGAACAGATGAAGAATCTGCTGCACTTCTGTGGTGTAGCAGAACCAAAAGTTGGAGCAACGCTGTTCAGAAAGGATTTGTCTCCTACTTACAGCTTCTTGTTTGCCTCTGTGGTAATGTGCTTCAGCAGCAAAGTTGGTTCCTTTGACCAACTGAGCCGTGATGAAGTTCCTGTAGTTCTGCAGCTTGCGGATGGAACTACAATAGACATGGTAAAGTGGATTTTCATGAATTTGAGGAACCTGGTGCAGCAGGAGACACGACCAGCTGCTGTCCGATATCACAGGTTTCTGAGTCTCATCTTCAAGCATATTTGTGGTGAGCATTTGTATGACTCTCAGCCTTTACTTCATACTGCTGCCTTCCCTGTAATAGGGAATAGAGTTTTCTATACTACTGTTCTCCCAAATGAGCCTCCTCTGTCAACACCAATGAGGAGGTTATTAGGATTGGTGGAAGGACCCTCTGATGTAAGGGTGGATCCAGAAGCTGCTCCCAGAAGAAAATCCATAGCCAGGGCCAAGCTTGTTAAAAGGACCCTGGAAACCACTGAAGCTGGGCCTGTCCACAAGAAGGCCAAAACAGCTCAGTCTGAGTCTGCACCCTTAGCCTCTGTGGCTGAGGGGGAGCAGGCTCCTCACCCTGGTTCATTCGTTGAACCTGAAGCCTCTGTGGCTGGTGCCTCTGTGGCACCTGAGACTATGGAACAGGTCAACCCACCTATTTCTGACCCAGTCTCCAAACCTGTCCAGTCTGAACCTCTCATCTCCTCTCCAAAATCTCCCACCTCATCTCACATTTTATACCAACGCAAAAAGAAACCAACAGCACAAACTAGCCCCTCTGTTCCCTCTCAACAGGGTTCAGTTGAAAAAGAAGCCACCTCTGCTGTCTCTCCTATTTTGGGAGAAGGATCAGCACAATTGGAGCCTGCTTCACTCCACCCTGTGTCAAACCCAAGTCAGCCTAGGCCCTCTGGTTCCTCCCAACAGGAGCCAGTTGTACAAATGGAGACAACCACATCCACTATTCCAGCCTCCCAACAGACTGAGAATATTGAAAGACAGGATTTCTCACCACTCCATACTGAGTCCACACTGTTCCCTCCTAATACTTCTCTACACCCTGAGTCAGCACGAGGGGTCCACATTGCTGGCTTAGACCAACCAGCAGATCAGCCTCAAACTTCTGCTCCTCATGATGCAGCTGTTCTACACCAAACAGCTACTGAAGGACCCACAACTCAAGCTGATGAACCTCAGGGAATAGAACATCCCTTTGGTGAGGTTAATCCCTTTATGCAAATTCCATCAGCAGGTTTCACCACTGCTGATGTTGAAATGCAAATTCCATCTCCCCATGATGAGGCACCTTTAAACCAAGGTGCTGCAGAGGGAACCACCACTGGCCTTAATGAGGGTGCTGCAACACAAGCAGTGTCTGAAATGCTACCTTCCTCTACCCCATCTCCTGGTGATGCAGTTACAGCCACCGCTGAAGGACCCATCGACCCCTCCAAGCTGGGGCCACATTTTTGCTCAGGCTATGGAGCTTCTTTCAAAAATACCCTCTCCCTCTCCCTCTACATCACATCCCCATACACCAGCCTCATCCTCTTCATCTCCATCTACCCACTCCAAACAATCCACCCATACACCTCCCTCCCCTAAAGACCTGCCTTTGAAGGATCAGCTCTCTTTGCTGACCAACAAAGTTGGTTCTTTGGAAACCTTCATGTCTTCTCTACCCTCTCTCATTTCAGACTCTATGTCTGAACAACTTAAGGGATTCTTTGATATGTTCAAGGATTCCTTCCCAGCCACTCCACAAACTTACACCTCCTCACAGCTGCTTGCACTCACTGCACAGCTGCAAAATGTCTCCACCTCCCTCTCCTCCATTCTTTCACTCCAACAGGACTCTGTGTCCTCTATGACAGCTATCTCCAACCAGCTGTCATCTCTCGTCACCACTTGCAATTCTACACTTCCTACCACTTTGGCCAGCTTAAACACCTTAATAGGCTCTCTATCAAATTCTGTGTCATCAAACCTTGCTGATGTGCAGGACTCTCTTGAGTTACATCTTGCACAGCTCCAAACTTTGCTGTTCACAGCTTCTGATAGGGAAAACATTCTTAAGTTGACCTCCCTTGCTGATACCCACTCATCCTCTCTTCAAAACTGTCTTTCCCAACTTGCAGAGGTGAATGACAACCTGGCTTTCTTAGTGCATAGCCTGGTTGGTCCCAAGCCTGCTGCCAAAACTGCTGGCAAGCCTGCTGACTTCGTGTCTTCAGGCAGACCAGGTGTTGAAGGTGCTGGTCCATCTCCTTCAAAGGGGGAGAAGTCATCTGCCTCAAAGACTAAGTCAAAGGGGGAGAAAACTTCTTCTCCTATGGAGAAATCAGTACCTACTGGTCAACAAGCAAGAGCATCTGCAACAGGTACAACGGAAGGTGCCTCTCAAGCTGCTCAGCCTACTCAGGCTGAATCTCCAAACCCTGCTCAGTCTAAGGGGGAGGAATTCATTTCTAAGGCCAGGCTAAGCAGCAGAAGGAGACATCTCATTTTAGAGGAAGAAGAAGAAGAGGAAGATACTCCTGAGGCTGTTATCACTACACAGCTAAAGGAAAAGAAAAAGCAGCATCTGATCCTGAACAGCAGAAAGCAGCAGAGTTAAAGTTTCACAAAGCCAGGGCAAAAGAAATGGGTCTTCCCATGGATAAATACTATGAGTTCAGAAATGAACAACTTCAAGCCCTGGAAGCACTAAGAAAAGAAGAAGCCTCTGCCAAAGCTGCCAAATCTTTTGCACTCCAAGAAGCAAGCAAAATTAAAATGCCCTCTTTGGATGTGTAGAAGAAACTGATGGAAGCTGCTAAGGAATCAACGGGTGAAAAGGAAGGTGAACAAGTTAAGGGTGCTCTGGTCTCAGTGACCAAACCAAAACAAGCATCCTCTGCAAGGGCCCAGTTCCACTTTGACAATTTGGCAAGGAAAAAGTTTAAGGATGTTGCTGATAGAAGGCTTGCCAAAGAAGCAATTGTCAAAGCTGTCCCCATAGCAAGAAAAGGCAAACAGTGGAAATTGCAGATAACCAGAATGGGTGCAACAGGCCCAGAGCTGGAAACTTATGACTACACTGATGTTGCACAGATGGGGTACAGGGAATGGGTTGAACTGGCAGTTGCCCTGAGCCAGTCTAAGTCAGAAATGGCTAAGACTATCAGGGCATATATTAAGAAACTGATGGAGAGAGTGCAGGATCTTGGCCTGATCTCAAAATAAGTCAGTGAGGGTGTCTCTGTGACATACCCCAAAATAAAGGCCAGGAGGACAAGGAAGGATACTGAGCTTGAACAACTCCTCATCTTAATTAAACATGGTGACTATGCTGTTGAGATGAAAGGAATTGACTACAGCCTGCCTAGTGTAGTAGAGTTTGAAGAAGGCAAGATAATTGAAGAGCCTGAGTTGGGGGCATTTTTTGTAGATCCCTTAACACAGAAAACCGAATTGATACAGTCAACTTTCCAGAACTAGCTGATTATGAAGACTTTGTATCAGATGAAGAACTAGTTCATGACTTAATCTGCTTAGGTTATTCCAAACCTCTACCGAAAAAGCTCAAAATTTCATAGAAATGGCCTTAATGGAGAGTGGTATACGTTATTTGGAATAGTCAACCGATGCATGACTTCTAAGCATACCTGTATTGATAGAGGGAGCATACACTGTCTGCGAATCTTTCATGGGATTGCCTTCAACAAGCATTACGACTATGCTTAATGTATTTGGGAGGATTTGAAAGAACTTGTTTTTGGCAAAAACAACTAAATGAGCAAGAAAATTTGTACCGCTTCAACGGTTCATTTAAATTTTGAGAAGGGGAATCTTGAGGGATAATGAACAAATCTCGAAAAGATCAAATGCTCAGAAGTGCCCAAATTTTATGTTATGATGAGTCTTCATGGGATACAGGGTGCACCAGATGCTAATGTGATGACAATTCCAGAAGCTCTGTTAAAGTATGCGGATCAAGAGAGTGAGCATGTCAAGTTATACAGAATAGATCACGCTCTTATAAAATCCAAGAACCGGGTTTTCTTAACCAGGGAGCAATAGGAGAGCAGGAACATCAGCACGGGGCTGATGTTCAGGGCAGCCAACCTGAGAGTGAGGGAGTAAAGGAGCAGGTAAGGGAAGGTGAGAGAAGCTCACACTCTGAAAGGACGTTATCAAATATTATTGAAGGAGCTGAGGAAGGAAATGATGATGAGGATGGTAATGATCATAATGAGGGTGGTGCTGGCATGGTTGAATTTTCTTTCGTTGAAAGAATTCCGGAGATTGATGTTCTTGAGATTGCTAGGGAGAGTGTAAGGGAGTTCCCAAGCCTAAACAGCCGGTATCTAGCCACATCTGCTGTTGGCTCTCAAATGGGAGTCAACATTGAATCCGTTAGTATCCCACCGACGACTGCACACCCCCCAGCCACTCATTTTCCTCTCAACAGGAAGTGTAAGGTCACCTACCTACGGATCCAATCTTGACGCGACACCGTCCAACGAGTGCGGAATCCTCGTTAGGGGTTTAACGGATTGATCACACACACGAAACACGGAGACCAACACGATGATAGACGCAACAACGGACGTCCCGACACGTGAATCTCTCCAACAACACTCTGCTAATCGTACACAAGTTCGTAATCGTCTCACACACGAATTTCTGCAAAGATTGTTAATAGGGGTGTGCAAAATAACCGAACCTGAATAACCCACCCAAACCGAACCTTAATTGGGTTAAATGGGTTGGGTTATTCGGTTTTCGGGTTAAATGGTACCCGAATAAGTAATTCGGTTCGGTTTATGGGTAGGATTCATGCTTATTCGGGTATCCAAATAACCCGAATAACCCGTTAAGTATATATTTTTCATTTTTTTTATTTGTTTATAATTATAACTAGTATTGTTTATATATAGAATGCTAAATATGTAATACCCATTTTTGATACTCAAACCATTTAACCCGTTTTACCCGAATTACCCAACTCATTTAACCCGTTTAAACTACTTTGTTGATGATTTCATTTTTTATATCAAAACCGAATAACTCATTTAACCCAAACCGAATAACCCGATACCTATATAACCCGAAATCGATTAACCCGTTCCCTTATTTGGTTCGGGTTCGGGTAGCTAACCCACACACTCAAACCTGAATAACCCGAACCGAATAACCCGATATCCAATTAACCCGCCCGAATAACACCCCTAATTGTTAATCAAAACTGATTAACCCTTAATTATAACCATTAACTTCGAACTTGGCCTGGAAAAGTTCGAGAAGGCCCAAGCCCACGAACTTGTCCACCATTAAGTTCGAATCTTGGCTTTGAACTTATTCTAGAACTTGTCTTTGAACTTGTTCTAGAACTTATGTTTGAACTTATCTTTGAAGTTAAGTAAACATCAATCACAAACAAGATCAAACATATATATACAACCAATATCAAACATAAATCAAATATATCAAACATATGAATTAACGTGCAATTACCAAGACCTGAACTATTACAAAAGATTATCTACACTTAGACTGCTATCATTACACAGGATGCACTAACAGACTCCCCCTTGACGATAACTTCTAACTAGATATTCACTTTATCTAAGTACTAGGCCTATTCAAAATACTACCAGCATACAAACCCTTCTCTATACAAACCTTGACTACCTTTTGGTACTTCCTGCCTTCCGATCTCCAACCTTCATGGAAATAGATAGGTTGCTCATGAAGTTTCTACAGGTCGCTCTGAGATAGGTTTACAAGATGTAGAGGGTCATATACTTTCAAAATCACTTTGTCCTCATGGTCCTCCTTTACTGCCTCGGCTGTTTCGTTGTCGACAAACCACCACTTCATGTTTGCAAGAACGTCCTGTGGCATGGTCTTCAACGGAACCTTCTTTAAGCATCTGACTGGTTTGTAAACCATCTTAGCCCATGGTTTCCCAGTATGAGGATCTATTCTTGTCTCGTCTTCTACTCTCTTTCCCGATCTTGGCTTAATCCTTTCAAACCTTCCAGATCTACCCTCCCTTCTTATAAGTTTAGCAACAACTTCAGCATAAGGACCATCTCCTAGGTTGATCAGATTCATCCACGCCAACTCTTTCACCTTGCATTTTGGCAGTGTAATAAAGAATTTTAAAGTTCTCCTAAGATACTTCAACCCACCTCGTCTCTTTAGCACAAAACGCTGTAGCTCTCTATCGAAAAACCAGCTAAGAATGCGTCGAGACAACTTTCCTGGACTAGGCAATCTCATCATCTTCTTCACAGCTAACTCGGTCCTTTTTTCTTCCTTCCTAAACCACAACTTTCTTTTCTCTTCATTTGTGAGTTCCCTTTCAGGCTCCTCACTTTCTGATTCAACATTAAGAGCATCCTTAAACGCATCGGTGTCTATCAAATTCTGTTCAGCTGTAGTGTATGTATCTGTGATAGGATGTTGTTGAATGATGATCTCATTGGCCTCATCTTCTTCATCAACCAAGACCTCGTCATTGGATTTCCAATTTGCAACGTCTTCTGGGATGAACTCCCCTTCTTCAAGGTCTTCTATTTCATCCTCAAAATCAAACATCACTTCTTCATCTTCAATATCGGCCAAGGCTCCGATTATTTCATGATCAATTAGCTCTGTTGCCTCTGGAGCCTTGCCTTTTTCTTGAGATTCACCTCCTCCTATACTTGAAGAACCAGGCTCCCCCTAAACAGTTGCTTGCTGAGCAGTCTTTTGAGAAAGATTTGCTAGCTCAATTCATCTGAGCAGTCTTCATCATCTCTTCTGACTCTCCTTAATTCATCAGCTTTGCAGCTTCTCTCCCCCTGAGCTTGGAGATCTTTTATTATCTGCTCAATCAGGATCTGCATAGTCAAGATTTGAGAACGTTGAGTCGTTAAGTCTTCTTGCTGAGCAGCAACAGTCAGTTTGAAGCTTTGTATTTTCTAACTCCAGTCTTGAATTGTGCTGTTGCAATTCTTTGACTGCTGTTGCAATTCTTTGACTGCTGTTGAAAGCTGGTATATTTGGACTGTTTGGAAGTCCACATTGCTCTTTAACTCTGTAAACCGCTGGTTTTCGGTGAATGGAGTCGAGGCGGATGTAGATGGAGCTGCGGTTGATGTGGATGGAGCGGCAGTTGACATAGATGGAGAAGCAGAAGTGGATGGAGCTCCCTGCATGAATCGATGCCTCTTTGCACTATGCGTAGGAGCAACTGGAGCTTCTTCTTCTAAATCAAAAATTGAATCTTCGGCCTCTTCATCACGGATTATGGGCCTCGTCATTTTCCTTCGACTCACAACTACTCTAGATCCATATCTGCCGATGGTGACAGCCTGATCTTCAGCCTCTGTCTCCTCAGAACTAGATTCGGATTCAGACTCAGAGGCGATCTCTACATGACCCTCAGCCTCAGCCTGTTCCCTAGCATTTTCTTCTTCAGCATGAACCTCTGTGCCTACAAACTTGGCATCAGAGGGTTGATATTCATCTATCTCCTTGAAAATATCATGTACATCAGCTGGAGGTTCCAAAACGTCCTGAACCAGTTGTTCAGCTATATCTTGCTCCGCAGCTGCTCCTTGCGCCCAAATTTCCTCCAACGTTTGCTCCCTTTGGTCAAAATGTGGAGCCAAACTTGATGGCCCAGCAACTTCAGTGGCTGGTTGGGAGCGGGGAATGGTTCTTGCAACCGGAGTTCTTCTTGCTGGTGCTCTTTGCTGTTGCTGCTGCAGTTGTTGTTGTTGTGGGGCTTCGCCAATCCAATTTTCCAAAATCCGGATCTATCACTACACCAAACAACGGTGCAACTTGAGGCCTGACCTGCTCAACCCTTCAAGCATTATGGGTCTGGCAGTCAGCAAAAATGCGCTTGTCGATTAAAGCAACACCACTTTGGTCAGGTAGTGGTGGCAGATTTGGCAAAAAGTGTCTGATAATCATCATGACAAATCGGGGATACATCAAGAATCGTTCCCTGGCCGGAGCGGTGATCTGGTGGACGAACTCTCCAAAAAACATCTCCGAAAAGCTAAAGCTCTTGTTGTATACCAGGGCAATCAGAGCAGATTGCAGCTTTGACACCACAGTGTCGAACCCTGCCTTCTTTGGTGCGAAGCACACCATTATAACATGGACGAGATACCTCCATTGCCAAATTAATCCACTTTTTACATATGATGCCTTCGTTATGTCTTGCGCATAACCCATTCTCAAAAATGTCGCTTGCCTTATGGGTAAAGGGAAATCTATTGGGCCTGCTTCTTGCTCCTCGGTGCCCAACTGCAAAATCTGCCTCAACATATTTGCAGAAAAAATAATAGGTTGACCGCCTACTCTTGTACGTAGCACAGTAGGGGTAACCGAGCAGTCCACCCGAAGGTGCTCCCAAAATTGCCGCATATATGTCAGAGTTATTTGCAAATTATGCGTGAGTGCATACGCTACTCTGGATTGCGTCAGGAATTCTATCATTTGACGATAGGGCTGGGCCTCTGGCAATTGTAGATCCACAGCCATGACCATATTATGTTTATTATAGAAAGCACGGTCTCCCATATCTGCACACAAAGTCAACAAACTAAAATTAGATATTAAATTAAATTTGTTAAATTTGAATTTGCATAATTTCGAACTTGATTATGTTCGAAGTCCTACACATTCGAATTTGGACAAATTCGAGATTATTAAAAAACATTCGAACTTAATTAATTCGAGGCATCCATTCGAACTTGACTGACTTCGAACTTATAGATATTTCAACAAGTTCGAACTTTCTGACAAGTTCGAACCTGAAGAACAAATTCGAAGTCAGTCACTTTCAACTTAAAAATCATGATTTAACCCCATTTGACTTAATTAATCGTGTAATCTAGTCCTATTAGGTTCTAATCTAAGTTATGTATCATTTATTTTAAGTTTTATCTTTTAAAACTTGTGATTTAAAGTCACCTAGTTTTAAATGACATAAAACTCAAATATGGTCGATTTTTGCCACAATATTGTCCTAAACTAACACTTACTTAGTATTATGATGTTCACTATACTCAAGTAGACGTGTATGTTCGAGAAACAGTGGGAAAACTTCGAGAATAGAAGGAAATTCGAATGTCGGTAAATTCGAGAATAAGTTCGAGATCGCCGGAGACAAGTTCGAGAAAGTAAATTCGAGGGTAGGTGTCTTAAATGAAGTACTGTTGACCTATTTATATCAGCTGCCTTCGAACTTAGCTTAAGTTCGAACTTCCAGCAAGTTTGAAGGTAACTTCGAATTTGTCTGGATTTCGAACTTCTCTAAAAATTTTGAAAATTCTTGAATAAAATTCAACTTTTTCAACTTTTTCATGTAACGGGATTTTTCAACTTTGCAAAAACATTCACACTAAGCAACAGATTTTCACACAATATTTGTTTCTTCAACCAACAATGCATCCTAGTAACTTTGACCTTTATCCTACTTCAAATAAGTTAAAATAAAATAAAGTAAAAATAAAATTAAAACAACTCAAAAATAAAATTAAAACTACTAACAGAAAATTTTTGCGAGAAAGTCAAAGAAGGTTCAATCAGATAGCGTTGTCAAACGCACTTTCAGTATTTCACTTTCACACTTAGGTATTTTTTTATTCCTTTGGTTGTTTGTCGTGATTTACATTCCAAGTCGATTGTCGGTATGGTTTTCCATTTAAACATTCAACACTTGGGAATTTCCTTTGGCCTTTTTATTTATCAAGAAACTACCTTACGTGACCCATACTTAGATATACTTCTATGATCAAGGCAGACACACAATGACTATAACTTTTCGGTATTGCAAATTTTCTTTAAAAGGCAAACGTCGGACACAGTTCTGTATTTACATACAATAGAGTGTCTTAGTTTGTCTTAGAGTTCCTTTTAAGTTAGCAAGACAGCGGTGACAGGTCTGTACTCACGTACAACAAAGGACCTATCTTGCTAACTTGAGTCAAAACAAAGGTGACAGGTCTGTACTTACGTACAACAAAGCGACTTGTTTTGACTCCCTCTTCTTTTCAAAATTTTTTTTTCTTTGCTTTAAGATGTATTTTGATGTTGCTATACATCCCCCAGAAAATTTTTCTTTTCTTTGCTTTAAGATGCATTTTGATGTTGCTATACATCCCCCAGAAAAGACAATAGAGTCGGATCCACATCAGTGTCACTTTCTGTACCGGGTACGAGATTGTGATTCACTTGAATCGGAGTACAAAAGTGAGCAGTGAGCTTAGTTCCTTCCATCCCGAAGCGCTCCAGAATATCATAGACACACTTCGTCTGATGGATAAACATGCCATCTTTCCTTTGTTCAACTTGCAAACCCAGAAAGAAGTTTAACTCCCCAATAGCACTCATCTCAAACTTTGACTTCATGACCTTTTCGAAGTCTTTGCACATCCGTTCGTTTGACGACCCGAAAATAATATCGTCAACGTACACTTGTACCAAGATAAAGTCTTCTCCTTTTCTTTTCACGAACAATGTATTATCAATTCTCCCACTTTCAAACCCGTTGTCCAAAAGATGAGTTGACAGCATCTCATACCACGCCCTTGGTGCCTGATGTAATCCATACAGAGCTTTATCAAGTCGATATACTCTGTCGGGATACTTTGGATCAGTAAACCCAGGCAGCTGTTCGACGTACACCAATTCCTTCACCTTGCCGTATAGGAATGCACTATTTACGTCAAGTTGATAGACCTTAAACCCTTTGAAGGACGCGAGGGCCAGAAACATACGAATTGCCTCGAGCCTTGCCACTAGTTTAAACACTTCGTTGTAATCAATTCCCTCTTCCTGGTTGAAACCTTTCACCACAAGTCTTGCCTTGTTACGAGTAACTATACCTCGATCATCTCTTTTGCACTTAAAGACCCATTTGGTCCCTATTGCAACTTCTCCTCGAGGTAACGGCACTAACTTCCACACTTCAAGTTTTCTGAACTGTGACAGTTCTTCTTGCATAGATTCAACCCAAAAGTTGTCTTTTAGTGCCATTTGCACATTCTTCGGCTCTACTTGCGAGATAAGACATGAGTATAGACATGTGTGATATGCCTCGGAGTTGTTGATCATCGATAACAGCACCGTGTTATTATTCACACTACTCCTAGTTCTCACACCAGTATTTGGATTCCCTATGATACTCTCAATCGGATGATCCTTGTTTATCCTTGAAGTCTCAATCTCATCGACTTGAAGATTATCTCCTAAGTTTGAGCCTATTTCACCTAACGGGGTACGACTTCAGACGGTACATTCTCTTCCTCATGATCACTATCCTTGGAGTTAGAAGTATTTGTTTGATTCTCGTTTGTAGGTAAATCAGGTTCATTCTCTGTTGGAGACCCATCTTCTGTCGTTGTAGGCTCAGAAGTTGATGGAATGCTTAACTTTGGAAAACCTTGAGAGTCGTCATTCAGGTTTAATGACGAGAAGTCATTTTCCACTGTACCTGCATTTCCAGTTAAAGGTATGTTAAATGATTCAAACAATGAGTTATTATCAAATAACCATTCCGGACCAATTTGTGGTTCATGTGAAATAACTTGTTACATCTATGTTAAACACAATTTCTACCATACCGTTTGTTTTGGTAAAAACCCTTTTGTTTGGTGAGTTACGGACATAACCTAGGAAGTATCCTTCGTCAGCCTTTTCACCAAACTTAGGTTGATGTTTTGTTTTCAATAAAGTACATGGTACCCCAAACGGTTCAAAGCCTGTTAAATTAGGTGGTCTTTTATTCAGAACTTCATAAGAAGTTTTGTTCAATGATTTGACAGTAAGGACCCGGTTTAAAACGTGACATGCGGTATTCACTGCCTCCCCCCAAAACATGGTAGGAAGCTTTGAATCCGAGAGCATGGTCCTTGCTGCCTCAATCAAAGTCCTGTTTATACGTTCTGCCATCCCATTTTGTTGTGGCTCATATGGTGCACTAAATTGATGCATTATGCCTTTGGATAGGCAATATACACCAATTACTGTGTTTTTAAATTTAGTTCCCTTGTCACTCCTGATACGTTTTACCCTCGTCCCATAGGAGTTTTCGACTTGGTCTAAGAACCCAATCAACTTTCCACCTGTTCCATCCTTTGTACCTAAAAAGAAAACCCATGAAATATGTGAGTAATCATCAGTGATAACTAAACAATACCAACTACCACCTATACTCCTTTTGTTGATAGGACTGAAGAGATCCATATGCAGCAAATCGAAGGTGGAAGCTATCGAGTTCTGAGTCTTTGACTTGTGTGACTTCTTGTGTTGTTTTCCTTTCTTGCACGGTACACACTTGTCGTCGAACTGAAAACTCTTCAGTGGGACTCCTTGCACCAGACCATGTTTAGTGATGTAATTCATTTTCCTTAGGTGCAAGTGTGCCATGCGTCTGTGCCATAAAATGGATTCTGACTCTGAAGCTTTGGATAGAAAATAGATTGTTCCCATCGACAAATCAGATATGTTCATGTCCATCATGTACAAATCATTCTTCCTTGGGGCTCTCATCATTATCCACTCTTCAGGTACTTTAAATCCCGGTTTCAGCACTAATGCCTCAGTTTCAGTAAAGAGTACTGAATTCTTCTTATCACAGATTTGAGATACACTAATGAGATTATGATCAAGTTTATCAACATGGTAAACTTGATCAAGTGTGATAGTCCCATTAGTGACCACTCCAGTTCCAGTGATATGTCCTCCCTTATTCCCAGCGGATGATATGAATCCCTTGTTCCCTCCCTTAAAGTCTGTGAGTAGACTCCTTTCCCAAGTCATGTGACGAGAGCAACCACTGTCGACGAACCACTTGTTGTTTAGACCTGTAGTTAGCTCCTGCACATGATAGAAAACAAGTTAGTTATCACGGGGAACCCAAGCCATGACTGACTTGGTAATACCATTCTCATCCACATACGTGAACTCCTTCAAATACCCATCTCTCCTTTCAGGTGACTTGGGTTTTTGATTGAGAACCAGTTGTGGTGCTGAGTGATTTACATTCACTCTTGGCCTTTGGGTAGGCATTTGCTGTTGAGCCCTTGAATAGTTTCTATTATAAGGCATTTCAAATTGATATCCCTGGGCTCTACCTGGTGTCTGATGTCTTTGAGGAGTGTGAGACCTAACTGGAGTGTAAGTCCTTCTAGGTGTTGTACTCCTATAAGCTTGTGGTGGTCCTGACCTATTCTGATTAGGGACTCTATTCGGCGAATTAGTCCTAACCACTGCATTTGGCCTAACGGACACAGGTACTTGTCTAACAGCTACCCTAGGTGTTGCATTCACATTATTCTCTATATGTTGAGAACCACTTGTGCTAGCAACACTTGATACTGGTCTTGGTTGTTCTTGCTTTCCTACAGCAGGTCTAGACTCTGGTTTAGAGGGTGTAGACTCTACTTTCTTATACAGACAGCTAGACGCAACATGACCCTTCTCATGACATCTAAAGAATGACATCTTATCAATTGACTTCTTATAAGTGCCCTTTGATTTTGGTGTCTCACTAGTGTCATTCTCTTTCTTTTCAACTATCGTGACTACTTCCTTTTGCTAATTATTAATTTCAGGCTTAGCTTCTCCTAGTATTTGGTCACTAGAAGGCTGCACAAACTTGACCTTCTTAATCTTAGAGTTAGTAGTAGACACCTTAGTTGATTTGTCCTTATCAGATTCAGTTTCAGTTGCTATCTCTGACTCGACTGGCTCATCAGTTTTATCCTGAGGTTGAGGTACATAATTATTTTTGAAAGGTGGAGGACTCTCTTGATAACCTAATCCTACTGGTTTCTTCGACTGCCGTTGAGCATCTAAGATTTTCCATAGGTTTAGTGACGAGTTCCTAAACTATTCAAGCTTACTATTTACCTCAGCAACTTTAACCCTTGATTTTGCTAGCTCAACCTCCTTAATTGTAAGTTCTTTGGTTAAAGCCTCAACATGCTCATACATAAGTTCTCTCTTGACACATTGATCACTTAATTTGTCTTTTAGAACTATAACATCTTGAGCATCTGCTTTCAGCTTTTCCTTAGATCTTCCTTAATGTCTAAGAGACTAGCATTATCTGATTTTAGTGATTCGATCTGAGCAGTTAAGTGGTTATGTGTTTCTAGAACTAAGTTCAACCTATCATTTGAAGTAGCACATAAAACACATAAGTCATGAAATGTAGAAAATTTTAGAATTACCCTTTTGTGATCCGATTCCACATTAGCCATTTGTGCAGCAAACTCCTGAATGGTCTGATTATCTGACTTCTCCACCATCAAAGGACTTGTATCATTCCGATTGTTGTCCTCTATCACTTCCTCTGCTCTGTCATCCCCAGTCTCTGTCACTTCAGCCATGAAGGCTCTAGCGTTCGACTCCGGATGAGTACTCCAATCGTAAGTTCCATCAAGTTGTCTGTCAAATGTTACATTAGTTAACAGACCGGTGATGACAGCTTGATTCCCAGAACCACCAGATTAATATCTCCCTTGGTTCTGATTCTGATTGTTCTCTACCTTAGGTCTTTGACACTCTCATGCAAAGTGTCCCAATCCTTGACAATTGTACACTTAACCTTTGATTTGTCAAACCCAACCTTGCTGTTCCCAATGTTTAGATTTCTCTCAGTCCTCTTCATGAACCTTTTGACCCTCTGAGTCACCATGGCCAATTGCCATTGCAGGTACATTTCCTCTAAGTCATCAGGATGCACCTGATCGTAGTCTTCATCCATAAAGTAGGATCATTTATCTTCCCCTGGACACAATTTCCGTATGCTGCAACAAACGAAGCCAAAAGATTCAGATGATCTTCAGCAGATTTTGCACTCATAGGCATCTTTGTGTAGTGTTGAGAAGTGGATGCTGAATGAATTGATTTTTCTTCCGGCTTAGAATACCCTAAGAATGCCCGACTACTAGTTTCTTCTGACTCAAATGGGATAGGCTCTGCTCCCGTGTAGAATGCTGTAGCTGACTTCAGTTCACTTGCGATTGACGGTTTGTCTTTCCAAAATACATTTCTGGATCTTGGACTTGATCATATTCCCGTTCCTTCTTTTGTAACTGAAAGTTGTAAGCCCTCAGCGTTCCTATAACACCTTCTAGAGTGAGAGTCTCAAATTTTTCTTCATCATGCTTTATCAGCGCTGTGTACATTTCCCACTTCGCAGGTAAATCATCAAGAAGCTTCTTTATTTCTCAGTCTCTCTATAATCAACATCGTGATTATCCAGCTCTGTCAGTAAGTGATAGAATCTTGTGATAGTCTCATCCAGCTTTTCGGTTTTCAATGCTTTGAAAATGGCGAACTACTGTTTCAATATCTCGGTCCGTCCCTTGCGAACCCTCGGATTTCCCTCACACCGCTTCTCCAGAGCATCCCATAGCTCTTTAGAAGTTCGATGATTCCTCAAGGTGTGTAGAATCTCCTGAGGTAACGCCATACGAATAATGGAGAAAGCTCGGTTCTCGGCCTCATAAAGTTTTTATCATCATCCTTCATTTTCTGATATGTTAAGACTCTTTGACGACCTTCGAACTCTTGCATAGGTGGAACATATCCCTCATCGATACAAAAATCCACATGTGCATTTTGTTGAAACGATCATAGTCTGCGAACCTATCCTTCCACCAATAGTAGTCTTCCAACTTCATTAGTTTTGGCGGAGAATTTGCCTTGCCGACCTCATGATCCATTTCAATGAATTTTTGCAAACTTGACATCCTGTCCAAACTTTTTGTTTTCAAACTTAAATTTTAATTTAAAATTAATTTAATAGGAACTCCTTCGAACTTAGGTAAGTACGAATTAATTTGATATTAAATTCGTTTGAAATTAAATTTGAATTTTATATAAGTTCGTAATCAACAAGTTCGACTGATAGCAAGTTCGAACCACTGACAAGTTCGAATAGAACTTAATTTTCTGATAAGTTTGAAAGCTGACAGACTCGATAATAGCAAGTTCGAATTTCTGCCAAATTCGAATGAAGCCCTAAATTAAGTTCGAGAGGAGCGTATTTCTGACAAGTTCGAGTGAACCCTAATACCCCTATGTTCCAGCACCGCAAGTTCGAGAAATGGCCAAAAATTCGATTTTGTTCAAGTTTTCAGATTAAACCAATGTTTTTAAGAGCAAAAACAATGATTTCGACTGAAAAAGTGAACCAATAAGAATTTTTCTCTGTTACTTTGCTTGTATAACTTGAAAAACTTATGAAATAAATGATTTTTCTGTCACAAATGCCAAGAAACCAAGAATGTTTAAGATGAACGCGAAGAACACGATGAACACTCTTATGTCTCTGATGCCACTTGTAAGGTCACCTACCTACGGATCCAATCTTTACGCGACACCGTCCAACGAGTGCGGAATCCTCGTTAGGGGTTTAACGGATTGATCACACACACGAAACACGGAGACCAACACGATGATAGACGCAACAACGGACGTCCCGACACATGAATCTCTCCAAGAACACTCTGCTAATCGCACACAAGTTCGTAATCGTCTCACACACGAATTTCTGCAAAGGTTGTTAATCAAAACTGATTAACCCTTAATTATAACCATTAACTTCGAACTTGGCCTGACAAGTTCGAGAAGGCCTAAGCCCCCGAACTTGTCCACCATTAATTTCGAATCTTGGCTTTGAACTTATTCTAGAACTTGTCTTTGAACTTGTTCTAGAACTTATGTTTGAACTTATGTTTAAAGTTATCTTTGAACTTATCTTTGAACTTAAGTAAACATCAATCACAAACAAGATCAAACATATATATACAACCAATATCAAACATATATCAAATATATCAAACATATGAATTAACGTGCAATTACCAAGACCTGTACTATTACAAAAGATAATCTACACTTAGACTGCTATCGTCACACAGGATGCACTAACAGGAAGATGTTTCACTTTCTCACCGGGATCAAGCACATGATCTATCCTTAAATCCTTTGGATTTTATGGATATTGAATATAGTACAAAACTACCCGGGTGTAAAACTTCTGTTCTTGCACATGAAATAGATCCTATACACATTAGGACACTAGAGTCGACTTCATTTGTTGAAGTAAGTGCAGTTGAACTAAGTGATCCTGCCAGAACAATCATAGTGTCGGAAGCATATGTTGCTCCGTCACTTGAAGTGGTTGGAAGACCAGTTAGAGCTACGACATTGCCAACTCTGAGCACTGGCCACACAGACGTTCTTTTTACAAGTTCGACTGTTGTGTCAACTAGAAGTCTGAGTGACCCAGTGGTTAGACTTTCACCATTTGTTACGGAAGAAAAATTGTCTGAAGTATTGAATGAAGCAGTTGCCAGAGTCACCAATCAGATGACAAATCAATTTTCTGAGATGATGGATCAGATGTCAAACATTCACAAACTTTTGAAGGGAAAGAACGTGGCTGAAGAGGTGAAACAAAGAGATCCAAATCAAGCGATTGACGAGTTAAGAGATTTTGTATACGATCATTTCGACGAGATGCGAGAAAGGATGATTGGGCTAGAAAGCACTGTGATATCAGCTTTAGGTGATATGTCTGAGAGGATATCTGCTGTTGAACAGACGTGTAAGTCACAAGCTTCTGCTTAAAAATGAAACATGATGAGCACGATGATGACTCCGATGATGCTCCTCATCAGAGGGAGAAGAGGAGGAAGCTTGTTGAGCAAGGTTCTGGTCTTTTAATGATAACATATCCAAAGAAAGAAAAAGAGACGGAAGGTCAGGAAGTTGGTGAAGCTGGAAGCTCCAAAGAAAAGCCTGTAGATGCTCAAAGTGAGCTGGAATTGATTATTCATGAAGATGTTCCAGTTCCTTTAAGTGTTCAATCAGAAATTTATAATTTTGAAGAATATGAAGATTCATATGATGAAGCTCAAGGACAGACTCTAATGATTGAGGGAGTGGATAAAGAAGTGGAAATTGAACTATCTGATGATGACGATATGTTTGATCTAAATGATATATCTTTGAGAGCTGATAGGATTGAAGAAGAAGCGGATCTGGTTCAGGATATAATGAAAGATGATATTCCAACACCGACGGTTGAAAAGCCTGAGGTTACGGTTACAGTTAAAGAAGAGGAAGTAGAACAGTTTCCTGTAGAGAATGTTATGCCACAGGTGGTTAAGGAGTTGAATGAGGTTGAAATCATGGACAGATTCTTCAATGAATATATTTTGGCTGATGAGTCACAAAAACAACATCGATTAAGGTTTGAAGCTCAACAGATAATCCAGAAAGAAATCAGAGATATGCTCACACTGCTCAATGAAGATGAGATAAGTAAGAAGAAGATAAAAGTGTTGGA
Source organism: Centrapalus pauciflorus (assembly GCA_020465985.1). Lineage (NCBI taxonomy): Eukaryota > Viridiplantae > Streptophyta > Magnoliopsida > Asterales > Asteraceae > Centrapalus > Centrapalus pauciflorus. The sequence goes on from JAANYP010006749.1 coordinate 111,391, forward strand.
TTTATCTGCTAAGAAGTCTATATCAGAAAGAGGAACAAGCTTCCTTATCTTGAAGATCACCTGGAGAAGAAAATATTTTGTAAGAAGCAAGCTCCATGCACATTTTTGAAGTTTTAGAGTTCTGGAGCCTATTATGCCAAACTTAGCAAATTATGCGAGCTTCTTGCAAAATAAAGCACAGTCGGTGGATAAGGTCCGTAGTGAGTTTAGGATCGTTGATTTGGTTGAAATTGAAAAAGGATCATTTTGTTAAGATCTTCTATCCTACCTTTACCGTGATCAGATCTGATGGAAATACTTATACATTCACCGAGGTTGATATGTTTGCATTAGTTCGACATTGAAGATCTATTTGATGAGTTGTGTAGAAATAAGAGGAATGAGCACTGTAGATTGGCGCTAAAGACACTTTTTCACTTCATGCACACCAAATTGGTGCTTATGTCTGTGCAAGATCTACATATAGGAGTTGAAAGAGGGATGAGAAAGATTAACATCACTGAGCCAAACCGTTTCATCAAAATTATGGAAAATCTGATAGAATTTCAAGTCGTCATGGCCAAGCATCCTGTAGCAATTTACAAAGATAAAGATCAAAAGCTAAGGGCTATGTGGAGCATCGAATTGAATAAATTCTGTGATGGAACACTACAAAAGATGATGAATGGTTTGAAAGGGAAGTTGGCAGCTGACAAGAAAAGAAAGACAAAGAAGGGAGCACTCAGCGTGAATGATAGAAAGCTTATGGTCGAATTCATACCAAAGATTAACTGGAGGCTGTCTAACAGAAAAAGTATCAGACGTTTTGAAATGAAGCTGGGTCTATCAAACTGAAGACTTATTATAATTCATCAAAGGGGGAGAATGTTAGAATCACTTTTAGATTGATGAATTAAATATGTCTAGGATATATTTTGTAATTAATGCATAGTTGACTTTTGCATATAATAGAATATTACTTTTGTAAAGAAAACGATTCTGAACATTTGTAATTGCACGGATTTTGTTGCACAGACTTCTAAGAAGATTAGGGCTACAGTGCTTTGTATTCGTTCATCATTCTGTAATCATCTTTTGGGTGCAATATAATCATTTGCTTAGTGTATCTGATCTTTGTAATTGTTTGTCTTAGATCCATTTTGTAATTGATGCAATAAATAAGTCCAGGATTGATTTTGTAAATATAGTATATTTGTATTTTAATATAAATAGAATTTTGTCTTTTGTAAATGTCAACTCTGACATTCAATTTGTAATTTTGCACGGAAAGTTAGATATTAGATTAGGGCTATAGTGCAGTCAAGATACTTGGTTGTAAATCATTTTGGCAATTACAATCATTCTGTTAGTATTGATTTGTGTTCTTAATTGTTCTTAGTATTGTTTGATTGAATTTACTGGAATTATAATTGGTATCAGAGCTCAGAGATCATTTTTTGATTGAATTATTGAAAAAATATTACTGTTTTATCGCATTTTTTCAAAAAATCATAAATCCTTGTAGGGTTTTTGATTCAGTGGTTTATAGTTGTTGATATTTGGATCGAAGGAAGATATTTGAAAAATGAACAGATTGATCATAAGACTAATCTATAATTCAAAACAATTAAAAAGATTCATCGATTTTTCTGGAATTTTGAAAAACCTATTGTTCTTCACTGTTCTTGTGAAAAACAAGGGGTTTAATCTTTTTTTAATCAAGTGTTTTTAGAAAAAGCGTTTGTAATTAAAAACCTTACCTGCGATTTTAATTTGGAATCAATTGAAGCATTTTCACTGGAAAATATTAAAATTTGGACTTGGAATTTCAGAAAACTCATAAAACTCGGATATTACAGTGTTCATGCCTCAATCGAGTTTAAAGTATTAGAAATCGAGTTGTCTGATCAGTTCAATCGAGTTGTCTGATCAGTTCATTCGAGTTGTTATAAACATTTAAATCGAGTTGGCTTAAAAGTTCAATCGAGTTGGATTAAAATATCAATGGAGTTGACTTGAGTTGAAATCAAATTAAATCGAGTTTAATAGAAGTGTCAATCGAGTTGACATATATTCAATTCGAGTTGGGAGCAATTTATATTCGAGTTTTATAAAACAATTTAACTGGATTTCAATTTCAAATTCGACTTTAATCAATCATCAGTCAATTTCATCCGAGTTTACTCTCATTTGATTCGAGTTTCACTGAAGCTTTATTCGAGTTTCACAGAAGTTTCATTCGAGTTACATTGTTAATCTGGTTGATTTTTTTTTTCTAGATTCGAGTTGAGTACATTCTTTGTTCGAGTTTTCATTATTATTAATCGAGTTGATTCCATTATTATTCGAGATTTCTTGTTCATTGATCGAGTTTCATAGTATACTCATTCGAGTTTGATCAATTTACATTCAAGTTTGATCATTTTTCAAATTCATTCAAATTTTCATTTAAAAGATCTTGGAAGATTCCTGTTATTCAATCAAAATGTCTAAACATGCACTAGCCATGGGTTCGGAAACAAAACCTCCAATTCTGTACCGAGGAGAATATGTACAATGGAGGGAGAGATTTCTTGAGTTCATTAGTTTCCATGACCTGTTTGATGAGATGTTGAAGTCACTTAATGACGGACCGACTGTTTTTCTTGAAACAATACCTGCTGTACCCACTGGCAACCCCCCTATACCTGAAAGAACCTTTGAGGTCACAAACCTAACTGAAGCACAAAAGCGTAGAAAACTAGGGGACAAGACAGCTAGAAAACTGTTGTTGATATCCATACCAAATGATATATACACGTGTCTGATAAATACCAAACCAGCTAAATCCATCTGGGATGAGGTTTGTAAGTTGATGAGGGGATCAGACAGGACAGCAACAAACAAAGCCCAAAACAGTTTAATGACGTTTGAGAACCTCAGAGCTAGAGAAGGGGAACTGCTGGAGAGTACATATCTAAGATTTGTCAGCCTGGTCAGTGAAATGAAAAGGAATGATGTCACAAAGTCCAATTTAGACATGAATGTTAAATTTCTAAATGTACTAAATCCGGAGTGGGAAAAGCATGCAATGATAATTCAGCAAACCAAAGATATTGAGGACCTGGACTTTCACATGGTATTTGAAAACCTGAACAACTACCAGGAAGTTGTTTTAAGGAAGATGTCCGGAAAGAAGAAGGCTGAAAAAGAAACTGTTGATCCTTTAGCGTTGTTGGTCGATAAGAAATACAAATACAAGCTAAAGAAGGAGAAACGAGTAGTAGTAAGCGGCAGTTCATCAGACTCAGAGTCATCGGATTCCTCAGCTGATTCTGAAATTGAGGAAATGAAGAAACAAATGGCCTTATAGACAAAGGCATTTTACAAGAAGTTTTACCCGAAACTAACCAACAACAAAATGAGATACAAAACAGGCTCACGAAAGTTTGAAAAAAAGGACAAATATGACAAATCAGGAGAGAGCAGTGGCAAGAAAGCAGACAAATATGATAAATCTGAAAAGTCAGCCAAGAAGGACTCAGAGCAAAAGTGCTACAACTGTGGCAAGCCGGGTCATTATGCTAGAGAATGTATAATGCCTGTAGTGAAAAATTTAGAATACTACACTCGAAAGGCACTACTAGCAAAGGAAAAGGAAGCTGGCAAAGCTCTAATGGCTGAAGATGATCACTGGCTCCAATTATCTGAAGACGAAGACATCTTAGATGAAGATGCACACATCTATCTGAAGTCAGAAGTTTTTAATGATTCAGAACTTAGTGAGTCTGCGATGTTAGTAGAAGATGAAGTTTGGGTGGGTTTGACATATGAGGAGAATGAAGAGAAAGAAGAGTCTGATGAAGAAAAGGAACTAACTGAAGAGGTAGCACCGATGACAACAGGAGATGCTAGCTACAGTAAGGATAAGTATAATGATTACTCAGTTTCAGATACATCAGAGAATTCAGAGACACCTGAGGTACAAACTAACTCTGATTCTGAAAATGATGACTCCTATATGCTAGAACAAAAACTGACGCGAATGGCTTACATGTTAAAGAAATTTGAAAAATCTTTAAAAGCTGAAAAGAAAAATGTCCATTCCTTGGAAAACAAATTAAATCAAGAACATGCATTAGTGTTAGATTTTTCCAAGGATAAGGCATTAGCGTTACGAGCTGTATCAGATTTATAAGATAAAACAAATGATCTTCAAAGTCAAATTCAGAAACTGAATAGCAATATATCCGACCTAACAGAAAAACTGAATTTAGCTGAATTAGAAGCATCAAGTTATTCTGTAAAATATTATGCCATATTTGATGAAAGAACGAAACTTTACGAGAAAATTGAATCTTTGGAAGATGAGTTTATAAAACGAGGTCAAACAGATCAAACGATATATTTAAATCAACCTAAAGATACCGAATTTTATAATTCTAAATAAGGTATAGGTTGGACTAATCCTAAATATCTGACAAAAGCAATTTTAAATTCACCTACTTTATATGATTTCAGATACATGAATTTAGGATTATAAATGACTTTTATGAAAGCTTCAGATGAAATAGAATTAAGTGAAGATTCAAAAAGTTAAGATCTGATAAAAATCCAGATTTCTGTTGATTATAACAGAATAAATGAATCTTATCAAAATTCTTGCATTTATGAGGAGTATATTCAGACTTATTCTGATATGGATTTTTCTGGAAATACTACTCATTCTCAAAAGCCATATTTACAAATTCAATTCTTGAAAAGATAAACTCTGATCTTGAATTGAAAATCAAAACTTTTGAGACAGAAATCAAAATCTTAAGGCTAAAATTAAATCTTTGGAATTAAAACTACAAAATCAACCTGAAAACAAATCTAAATCAGATTAAAAACCTTCAATTCAATTTGATTCTATTAATTCTGAACAAGATTTTGATCTGTATATGAACTCAGATTTCAACTCATTGGAAAAAATGTTTGTCAAAATAGATGAATTTGTGAAACCATTAAATGACAAACAAATTGAAAAACCTAAAGAACCTGTTAGTATTTTGAAAAGAATATCTACAGATTCTAAGGATACATCGATAATTCACCAGTTTTACAACTGAAAAAGGAGAAAACAAAAGTTCATTTTGTGACCCCTACATATGAAAAAGGTGAATCATCTTCCTCAAGGGATTCTAATGCACAAAAGGTCCATACCTCCAAAGGTAAGAGATTTTTACAGGATAAACATATTTCTAAAACGACTAAGTCTCGTGTTTCTATTATGTCAGATAATATTGTGAAAAGTTCTCGGAAGAAAGAATGGCGCAAGAAGCAGCGAGAAATGAAAAATGTTAAATCTGATACGTTCGTATGGTTACCAAAGAAAAATGTTCCTTCTTTTAAACAGGAAAAGGTTCCAAAGCAGTGAATTTCAAAACAGTTCCACACCGAACTGTACAAAAATGGATACCGAAACGTACTGTTAAAAAGTAGGTTCCTAAATTAAAAGAATTATCTGATGAAAAGATGAATATCAAACCACATGATTTACCGAAATCCAAATTACCCAACTATAAGTGGGTACCTCACGTTTTCTTTCGTCTTATAGGTAAATCATGTGTGGTACCTTGACTCCGGCTACTCAAAGCATATGACCGGACAGAGAGAAACTCTCACAAACTTTGTTGATAAGTTCTGTGGGACGGTTCATTTCGGAAATGATCAATTATGTCCGATCAAAGGTATAGGAGTCTTGAGTACGACAAGATCACGATACAAAAAGTCTTCTACGTTGACGGTTTCGGTCACAATCTGTTCAACATTGGACAACTATGCGACAAAGGATTAGAGGTCAATTTTAAAGCGAATCGATGCAACATTAAATCTGGAGAAGGGAAGGAGATACTTGCAGGGAATAGAAAAAAAATCTGTACTCAATAGACATAGCCTCAATCAATCTGAAGAAATATGTTTGCTTATAATCCAAAGCAACATCTAAAGTTTCTTGGCTATGGCATCACCGTCTTTCTCACTTGAATTTCAAAGAGTTAACCAACCTTGCAAAAGGTGGGTTAGTGAAAGAGCTTCCAACTCTCAGATTTCAAAAAGAGCAGTTGTGTGCAGCCTGTGAAAAAGGAAAGATGGTTAGAGCGTCTCACAAGTCAAAAGCTGAACACTCTTTTACGAGAGTATTGGAACTGCTTCATATGGACTTTTGTGGACTAATGCGAGTACAGAGCATAAACAAAAAGAAATATGTGTTGGTAATAGTTGATGACTACTCCAGATACACATGGGTATTCTTCCTGCGATCCAAATCTGATGCTACCGAGATAATAATCGACTACATTCGCAGAATTCAAGTCAAGTTTTAACTTTCAATTCAAACCATTAGATCAGATAATGGGATAGAATTCAAGAACAAATCTCTCGAGAAGTTTCTAAATTCTATGGGAATAACTCATCAATTCTCAGCCACTCGCACTCCACAGAAAAACGGCGTCGTTGATCAAAGAAATCGCACCCTAGCGGAATCTACAAGAACTATGCTGGCATATTCAAACCTTCCGTTATTCCTTTGGGCTGAAGTTGTAGCAATGACTTGTTCTACGCAGAACAGGTCCATAATCAACAAGAGATTCGGAAAGACTTTATATGGGAAAGTTTAGTCAGAAAGCTGATGAAGGCATCTTCATTGGTTATTCGAAGGAGTCTGTAGCCTTCCGAGTCTACAATAAGAGGATAAAGACAGTTAATGAAAGCGTCAATGTTAATTCGATGAAGGTGGTGTATTGGTTTATGAACATACCAGTTCAGGACCCAATCTTAACCAACCAACTTCTATGAAGTCATCTAAACAGAGTGCAGAAAATAATGATTTAAATAAACTGTTCGAGAATTTTTATGAAGACTACTTTGAACAGACCAAACCTAATGGTTCAAATTTGGTGCCTGACAGTATTACTGAAGATCCAGTCGTAGTCTCAGATTATTCTCACCAACCTATTTCGGAAGAAACTGGAGAGGTTTCAATGACAGATGTACACTTACCTGTTGACAGTGTACTACCTATACAACCTCCATGTCAAGACCGTCCTTTACGGGGCAGTCCTGAACGACTGGGTCCAATGGAGCAACACAACATCAATCACACTAAGATAGAATTAATAAAGTGCGGAATTAAGTCAAATTACAGAAGTTAGGAATAGATTACAACAAATTTAAAACAAAACTAATAAGGCATAGAGTCACTAATCTATTACATAGCCACAATACATGTCACTGCTTCTACCCATACCACCACTATAATCATCTTTATTCGATATCAATTTCAGGTTCAGTAGTGATCTAAAGACTTTAGATTCGGGCATGCAGTACTTAAGGACTTGGTTCGGCTGGACCTTTTCCTTTGATTAAACCTGTAAAAAGATTCAACAACAACTGTAAGCAGTGTTTAGTGAGATTATAGATTTAACAGTTAACAATCCATGAGAATTTTAAGCAGAGACTTGACTTTTGACTTTAAGCTCTGAGTTTGACATTAAGAGCGAATTTGACATGACTGCCGCTATCAGTGTTAGTGCATCCTGTGTGACGATAGCAGTCTAAGTATAGACGATATTTTGTAATAGTCAATTTGTTCGTAATTGCATGTTAATACATGTTTGTTATATGTTTGTTGTATGTTTGATAAATGTTTGTTATTGATTGTATATATGTTTGAACTTAGTTGTAATTGATGTTCTATAATAAGTTCAAACATAAGTTCAATAATTAAGTTCAACATAAGTTCAAAGGTAAGTTCTGTAGGTCCCGAGAGGTTCCCAAAGTATATAGTTATAAGCTGTAGAGGGGGGGTGAATACAGCAATTTAAAAACTACACACTCTTTTCTCAATGTTTGTATGTATTATCAACAATTTGTTAATTACAAACAAGCTTGAATGCGGAATAGTTCAAGCTGAGATGACAGATACAACAGTATGCTTACTAGTCTAAGACAGACTCGAACTAGTATACAATGAATACACTCACTAAGAAGCACTCACTGTGTTTACAAGACTTAAGGAACAGCTTAGGTAAAACAGCTTAGACACACAGATGCTGGTTTACAGAAGACTTGCATGCATGAAGATCACACTTGCACGTTCACTCTTGGTTTAAGCACTTAGCTTTCTTCACTTCTTTTTCTGACCTTAGAAGCTTCCTTTTATACTCACTTAGAGAATCTCAGAGAAACATCTTCATTGGACAGAATGAAAAGGAAAAGTCTTGTTGAAAAGACAACATAACCTTTTCTGCACTTTTCTGAAAAGCAGACTTGTCTTCACATGTGCAGAACTTTTTGTCTTTTCACTTTGTCTACTGTTGCATTGCCTTTAACCAATTTAGGAATGTCAACTTTGCGTCTTTCTTCCTTGTAAAGACCTATTTTGATATAAGAAAAAGGTCTGTCACCCTTTTTCAAATAACCTTTTGTCTTCATGTTACAGAACAGCGTGGGCAGGCTGAGCAGTTTTGTTTTCCACTTTGTCTTCGACTTTGTAAACTGATCTTGTAGTAAAAAACAATACATGATGACTTGGAAACAAATTCCATAAAGTGTTTAGCCTGTTCACAAAGAACAGGTTCTGTTCACAAAGAACAGAACACTTTAAAAATGCCCAAACTGCTCAACAGTGTAGAGCAGCGTAGACAGTTTATGTCCAGCCTGTTCAGCAGACAGAGCAGCTTGGACAAACTGTCTTAGTTGCAACTCATGCAACATATAGAACAGCTTTAGACTGATATTGCAAATCATTTTCAGGTTTCAATAAGGCATATAACAGGCCTTAAATTCATCCTTCAAATGCATCAACAGGTTTGATTATTAAAATCTCCCCCTCAGATGTAGAACAGGTTTGACTGAGGCCTTTTTGTGCCTAACAATCTCCCCCTATTTGCAATAACCAGTTCAAGCTGGTCTTATCAAAAATCACTATATATTTTTACAGTACATTTGCTGAAATTACAACATTACAGTAAAGTAAAAGATCAGTTTATATATACACTGATTCTTGACTATACTATAACAACACATGTTCTTACAAGAGTACAACTAATGTACTAATGTATTTTACAACTAATGTAAAAGCAAAAATTACAACTTATGTAATAATGTACAACTAATGTACAGGATGTACAACTAATGTACAGGATGTACAACTAATGTACAAGGTGTTTGGACTGTTTGAGTTGGGAGTAGAAAACGGTAAGCCTGTCCAACTGATGGACAGCTCCCATGTCAGGGATCCACCGACTGAGGGATAATGGAACGCTTAAAGCTGTGCTGCAGTGTTCAAAGGGTAGCCTATGTGTGGGCTAAACATAACCTTGTAGCATAAAAGCCAACTGGTGATGCTGGGCGACAGGTTCACTTTGATGAGCACCCGGGGTTATATATTGGATTCCACGGCAAAAGTTGTGCTGTGTGCTCAACGAAAGAAAGGTGTATAATGTTGTGGATATGCATTACTGCTGACACCAACAACTGAAACCGGTTTTCTCACAAGAAACAATGCCGCTCTAAAACTTAGGTTATGGCACCGAAGCTTGTCCATACTGAACTTCAAGAACATCAACAAACTCTGTAAGAAAGAGTTGGTTACAGGAGTAGGATTGCCTTCTATGACTTGTGCCAAAGATAGATTATGGCACAGCTTTTGATAAAGGCAAGCAGAGAAAAACATCTTTTTAAATCCAAACACAATTTCGCTATTTGATACTAACTCCACTCTTTTCTTGTCCATATGGACGTGTTTGAACCTGTTAATGTCCAAAGTCTTAGGAGGAAGAAGATAACTCTTGTAATGGTTGTGAGTTCTCCCCAGGTACACATGGGTGATCTTTCTGAAGAGCAAAAGGAAGAGGCTAGCTAGAGAGATTAATATGGATTGTCAAAAAAGATGGAATAGGCTAACTCGGCCCAAGTAAACAGCTTAGAAGTGATCATGGTACTGAATTCAGAAACAGTCTCTTGAAGACTTCTGTGAAAGAAAGGTATAATCTACAAACGTTTTCAGCAGTAAAACTACTCAACCAAATGGAGTTGCGGAAAGGGAAACCGAACTCTCAGTGAAGCTGCCAGACCATGCATGTGTGCATCAGGTTACCTTCATCAGTTGGGCTGAGCGGTTAACACTCCATCTTCCCCCAAACAATCTTATGGTGGAAAGGTTCAACAAGACGCCCATGAGCTGCTCAAAGGGAGAAGCCAAATTCAGTTACGTCCATGTGGTTTTGGAATGTCCCTGTTTTCAGTTCTGATCAAAGGGACCACAGCTGTCGAAATTTGAACCTAAATCTGATGAAGGTGTGTTTGTTGAGCTACTCTACTATCTCCAAAGCATACAGAGTTACACACAAAAGGAAAGGTGATAGATGAATCTATCATGTCACCTTTGAGAGTCAAGAATGCCTCCACCAAAGCTGTTCCTGAAATCAGTTTCACAGGAGACCGAACTTTTGATGATCTGATGATTCAATCAAGGAAGAGGACTCAAAAAGCTCCACTACACTCAGTGTGGACCTGGTTAATCATGAAGGACATATGATGAGCGAATGTCCCAGAACACCCTGTGTGATAAAGGTACTGACGTAATTTAGCAACGCATGTCCAGAACCGATCATGCTGATTTTTCCCAGTTCCTCCCTCTGCTGATATGTTCAAACAGTTGTCAGACATGTTTCAACAAGTGAACAGGCTCAAGGACAAACAGTGTGTCTGAAAATCTTGAGAGCTGTTCAACAGTACCTGCCGTGGAAGATGTTACAACTCAGGATAAATCATCATGGAAAATGATCCGAAGTGGATCAGGTGGTCCCCCAATAACCAAATAAGCGGGACAGCAACAAAGGGATACAACACGGTGGGACAAGCTTAGGGAACTTCTGTATGTGTCTCTAGTTGTGTTCACTGATGGAGCCAAAGAGGGTTGATGAGGATTAAATATCCAATTGGATCACTACAGGCCAAATGCCAAGAAGAACTCAATCAGTTTGAGAGAAACAAAGTATGGAAGTTGGTCGCCGTGCTCCTAAAGGGAAAATATAAGTGGCGACAAAATGGTTTTCAGGAACAAGAGGGACGAGCAAGGTTCATGTCAATGAGAAAAATAAGGCAGACTGTTGCTCGGGCTACAGACAGGAGGAGGACATTGACTATGAGGAAACATTTGACTCCTGTGGCCAGGCTAGAAAAGCAATGCGTTTGTTCTAGCCTAACGCTCTCATAGAATAGCATAAAGAGTATTTCAAATGGATGTGAAGAGTGCCATTTTTTGAATGGGAAAGCTTGCAAGAAGAAGTATATGTCAACACCCCAGGTTTTTGAAATGAACAACACCCAGGTTTTGTCCTATAAGTTGGACAAAGCTCCTATGGTCTCAACCAAGCCCCCAGAGCCCTGGGTATGGACCTCTGACTGAATTCCTTATGAGCAATGGGTAACTCTCCAGAGGTAAAGTGGATACCACAAGCTGATCATAAGAAAGTGTGAAGTCTGATATTAATGCTTTTTCAAATTTAATTGTGGATGACATAATATTTGGTTCTACTAATAAGCAGTTCTGGCAAGATTTTTTCAATTACTCATGAAATCTAAGTATGAAATGAGATAATGATGGGGAGAACTAACTTTCTTTTTAGGATTACAGGGTAACAAACCCTCAACTGGAATTTTTTTATAAATAAAGAAAAGTACCACTGTAAGATCTTTTGACAACGTTCAAATTTGAGCAAAGTGCTCCTATTAAAACCCCAATGGCAACCAATGTAAATTGGATGCTGAGTCCAAGTGGCAAGCTGTTTTAGTAACAGCTTACAGAGGCATGATTGGGAGCTTGCTATAACTGACTGCTAGTAACCTAAGATTAATGTTTGCCACCCACCCTGTGTTTAGGTGCTAGAATTCCAAGCTGATCCAAAGGATCACTTAGCTGCTGTTTAAAAGAATCCTTCAGATACCTGAGGTACACCAGGTTTGGGGCTTTGGTACCCCAAAGACTCAAGCCGTAAACTAACAGTATATTCAGATTCTGATTTGCAAGGCTGCAGGTTAAGATAAGGAAAAGCACAACAGGGTGGATGTCAACTTAACGTTGGTGGAAAGTTGATCATTGGAGTAGGCAAGAAGCAAGAACTCAGTTATCCACTTCTCTGCGGGCTGAATACATTGCTGCTAGGAAGCTGCTGTGCAGATTCTTGTGATGCGCATCAAGCTGAGACGATGGGCTGTGATAGGAAGACTCCCTATTCTGTGTGAAACACAAGCGCCATGCATCTCCAACAATCCAGATTCACTCAAGAACAAAGCATATTAAGTCAGACATCACACGTCATCAGGGATCAACATTCAGAAAGGTAAAGGTGGAGGTAAGTTTTATTTCCCAATGAACAGCTTGCAGACTTTCACCAAACCTCTACTCTTGGATGAAACAAAGTATTAATTACCTTGTCATCAAGCGGGGGCATGTTAAACAAAGAGTGACTAAGTGTCTCTCAAGGTCTCTAATAATGTATGTTTCACACTCTAAGGCTCAAGTTTTTCTTGAACAGCTTAGCCCAGAACAGTTATACTGGTTCTGGACGTTATCATTTGTCTGAAAAACTTGAACAGCCTGAAGGCAATACAACAGGCTGAACAAAACAGTTTAAACTGTTTATTCGTCAGCCTGCTCTGATGGTCCAATCTATCACCTGTTCACTATCTTCACACTTCTTACAACCATTTGTCTGTACCTGTTCAACTAGTGAACACACCTGTTCTCATAAAGGAGAGCAGGCTGAAGGCACAGTTTGAAGGGAGAACAGCCTTGAAGAATGAGACCTTGTGTTGACCCTAATCATCAACAGGTTTGACCAACAGCGGAGACCAAAGTTTAATATTAGCGTTCTTTCATAATTAAGTTACTTAATTATGTTTTTAATTTAACTTAATACTAGTGCGATAAATGTGTGTTACGTGTGGATTAGTGATTAACAAGGTCAAGTGGTCGACAAAGGTTTCTGTGTTCTGACATGGACAACCGTTCGCCCGTTTTTTCCGTCAACTACATTTCAAATCAAAAAACCGCCCAAACCTTTTCTCTCCATCATAACACACGACCATGCAAACCTATAAAATAACCAACCTACATACTATTTCAGCTTCGTCTCCCATCAGTTTCCGAAATACTCAGAACCCTAAAAAATCGACTAAGTGTCTTTAGCTTCTTAAAACCTTCAAATTCCCAAATGGCTCACAGCCTATCCCTTGCTCCCAGTATTTGTTTGGTGAGGATGTCGTCAACACTAATACCATCACCACGATGCGGACCATCAAACCCACCAACTACATTGCAACCTCACTAATTCCCCAAACTATGGGGGGAAAGGTACGAAATAGTGGAGTTTTCTGACAGTTCATTTCCGTTGAACTACGGCAATAATGCATCTCCTGGTGATCCCCTGTACGCAGGAGATGGTGTATGAGTTCTGGGATCCTGTGCTACCTTCAAACCGAAAGTCATTAAGGCACAATACTCAATGGGGGAATCAGACCATTGAATCAACACTGAGCTGCTCAGGGAGGTGCTTTCATCTACAACTGGCTTTACTGCTGCTGTTCTTACGAGGAGCCTCAGCTGAAAATGATCAAATGGGCATCTCTACTGCTACGCTTCGGGTGTGGCAGAACCCAAAGTTGGAGCAAACACTGTAGCAGGAAGGAACTCTCTCCTACCTAGCAGCTTCTTATTCGCCTCTGTGGTGATAGATGTTTCAGTTAGTAAAGTTGGTTCCGTTGACCAACTGAGCCGTGATGAATCCATGTAGTTCTGGCAGCTTGTGGATGAACTACTACCATGGATTGGCCAAATGGATTTTTCTGAATCTGAGGAACCTGGTGCAGCAGAGTCCAAGACAAGCTGCTGTTTCGAGATCCCCAGGTGTTCGGAGCCTCATTTGCAAGCATAGTATGTGGTAGCATCTCTATACTCTCAGCCTCTTTCTTAAGACTGTTGCATTCCATTTATAGGGAATACAGTTATTCGATACTTCCAGTCCTGCAGAATGAGCCTCCTCTATCACACCAATGAGGAGGCTGCTAGGGTTTGATGGAGAGCCCTCTACTGTGAGGGTGGATCCAGAGACTACGCCCACCAGAAATGCCAAAGCCAGGTCCAAGCTTGTTCAAAAGGACCCTGGCAACTGAAGCGGAGCCCTTGTGAAAAAGAAGGCCAAAACACTGCAGTCTGAGTCTTTCCTTTAATCCTCTTTGGCGAGGGAGAGCAGATTCCTCACCCTGTCTCATCTGTTGAGCCTGAAGCCTTTGTGGCTGGTGCCATCTGTGGCACAAGAGACGATGTAACCAGGCACAGCCCCCACTGTTCTAATAGCCAGTTCACAATCCCGTCCAAACAGATCTCCTTTCCTACTCCACATCACCCACAATCATCCGTCCATTACCAAGAAATCACTATCCAAAAGAAAACGCCCACAAAACCACCTCCCTCTCTGTCCCTCTCAACAGGGTTTTCAGTTTGTAAAAGAAGCAACCCCAACCCAGCTGCCTCTCCTATTTTGGGAGAAGGTTTTCAGCTCATTTGGAGGCCGAGCCTTGATTCACTCCATATGAGTCACCCTTGAGTCAGCCTAACCCTCTGGTTCCTCCCAAAACAGGAACCATTGTACAATGGAGATACCACATCAACGATCCCAGCCTCCCCAGCCTGAGGATATTGAAAGAACAGAGTCCTCTCCACTCCATTAACTGGTCCACACTGTCCCCCATCTCATATCTCCTCACAAGGAACCCTGAGTCTGACAGATGGTGCCCACCTGCTGATATAACCAATCAGCAGCAGCCTAAACTGTGTTCCACCTTGATCAGTGCTGTTCCACACCAAACAGCTGCGAGGGACCATTATCCGCACGCGATGAACCTCAGGAGTATTTACCATAGCGCCTCTGTGTGAGGCTGCTTCCCTCAATCTCAATTCCCTCAGCAGGGTTTCACCACTGCTGATGTTGAAAGCCTATTTTGCTTCTCCCAATTGATGAGGGTGGCCGGTTTAGACCATGGCACTGCTAGAGGGGAACCACCCACTGGGTCCTATCATGGGGTGTTGCGCACACAAGTCAGCAAATCCTGTCAAAAAAAGGAACCAGAACATCATCAACCTTCTCCTGGGATGAGCTCAAGCGCTGCTGAAGGCACATCTGTGATCCCTCTACACGATGGCCAGCGTACCGGGTCCTGGCATGTGCCCGGCTATGAGACTTCTATCCCGTCCCCTGCTGCCCCTCGTCCATCACTACATCCCATACACAGCTCATCTCAGTCGCTCCCTCTACACCCATTCACACAACAATCCACCCCAACACCCCACCATCTCCCAAAAGACACTGCCTTTGAAGGATCAGCTTTCTTTTCTGACCATCAAAGTTTGGTTTCTGGAATAACAAACCATGCACTCCCCCATCTCCCGCATCTCAGACTCGTGTCTGAGCAGCTTCAAAGGCTTCGTTGATATGTTTAAAGAAATCCTTCCCAGTCGATCCCCAAACTGACAACTCTCCACAGCGATTGCTACTCACTTGCACAGCTGCAAACTGTCACCACCTTCTCTCTTCCTCTATCCTCTGCCTTACAACAGAACTCTGGCCTCCATGGCAGCCATTTCCACAGCTGTCATACTTTATCCTCACTTCTTGTAACTCTACTCTTCCTAACACTTGCCAGCTTACTAGACACATTTGGTTTCCCTATCCAACTCTGTATCATTAGACCTTGCTGATGTGCGAGATTTCACTAAACTTCATCTTGCACAGCTGGCAATCTTGCTGTTCAAGCGTCTGATAGTGGAACATCTTCTTAGTGACTCCACTGCTCTGCTGATTCCCACAAATCTTATCTTCAATCCGCTGGCTTCCCCAAACTTAGGAGGTGAAGGATAACTGGCTATAACGTTGGTGAACAGCCTTGTTAGGTCCTAAATCCGTCAAACCGCTGCGCAACGAGCCTGCGACGTTGGTCTTCAGTGCGAGACCAGTGGTGTTGAACTCGCTGCTTCATCTCCTTCAAAGGGGAGGAAGTTCAGCGTGCCTTGAAGGACTCAGTCTAACGGGGGAGCAAACTTGCTTCGTCCTCAAGGAGAATACCAGGTCTGCAACTACAACTGGTCAGCCAGCAGATGATTTTTGAATACAGGTGCTTGCTGATAGTGCCTTCCAAGCTTTACTATGCCTACTCGGCTGTCTCTCCAAACCCTGGACTCAGTCTAAGGGGGAGGAATATTCTCTGAGGACAGGTCTTTAGCAACAAAAGGAGCACCTATATCTATACAGAAGAAGAAGAAGAAGAAGAAGAAATGTCCCTGAAGCTCGCTGTGACTGTCACTAAAGCGAGCAGCTAAAGGATAAGAACACGGTAGCTAAGGATCCTTGCTAGCAAGAAAAGCAGAAAGATGCAATTCACAAGACCAGTAGCCAAAGAGATGTGGCCTCCCTACTGCACAAATACTTTGAGTTTAGGATGAAACGCTTCAAGCTCTGGAGGAATTAAGAAACACGAAGCAATCTGCCAAAGCTGTAATCCTTTGCCCTCCAAGAAGCAAAGAAAATTAAAATGTTCTACCTTGGAGGTGCAAAAGAATAATAATGAAGCTGCCAGGAAATCACAGAGGAATAAAGAGAGAAGGGAAGTAGAGAAAGGTACTCAGGTCCTGTGACCAAATCAACACTAGTACCCGCTTCTGCCAGAGCCAATTCCACTTTGCAAATTGGCTAGAAAGAAAATTTCATGATGTTGCTACTAGAGGCTTGCCAAGGAAGCGATTGTTCACAGCTGTTCCCATTTCAAGAAAAGGCACACAGTGGGAAACTTACAGATCAACCAGGAGGTGTCAACAGGCCCGGAATGGAATCCTACGATCACATGAGGTGCACAGATGGGATACGGGAATGGGTGACTGGCAGTTGCCCTGAGCCGTCTAGTCAGAACGGCTAAGACTACAGGGCATTACATCACAGAAGCTGATGGAAGAGATCAGTGAGCTGGCGCCTGATGTCCAAAAGAAGTAACAAGAGGGGTGTCTCTCCTGTGACATACCCCAAAATAAAGAGGCCAGGAAGGACAAAGAAGGATACAAAATGGAGCTACTCCTTCCGCTGATTGAACAGGGCGACATGCCATGGAAATAAAAGGAGTTATTCATAGTCGCCTAAGGGAAAGAGCGTTTGAGGATGGCAAGATATGGAAGAACCTAAGCTGGGGGCATTTTTTGTAGATCCCCTAACTCAGAAGAAGTGCTTCCAAAGAGCCTCAGAGCTGTACAAAGTTGATCTGAGACAACTTGCCGCCTTCAGACTTGCAGTTTCTTTCAGCAGTCTAGCAAATGGAGAGAGCCAGCTGGATCACGCAGAGGCTTTCTATGAAAGAGGAGAGCTCAATGATCCCAAGTTCATGATCATATACAGAAGTGAAGTTGAGGAACTGAGGATACCATGGAAAAACGTGAAAAGATGGTTCAGATCCTCTCCATTGATATGAAGTCCCCTACTAACCGTCTGGGTAGTGAAGAATG
>JAANYP010006750.1:0-11793 GCA_020465985.1 Centrapalus pauciflorus
GTACCTGCCCATCAGCCAAGCCCGCCGCAGTAGTAACGGGCAAGCATAGGACAGTGGGGATGGATGCCTCACACTCTCCAAGAGTGGAGAAACGAAGAGGGGATCCAAATCCAGTTTGAAGTCAGAACACCATCTTCCTCTCAAGTGCCGACACTTACCCAGAAACCTACGTAACAAACAATGTCTCTGTTGGTGGCAAGGGCCGCCAGACCTGACCTCCAAATTCGACAAAATCCACCAAGAGGTCAGTGAGATCTTTGCAAGGATTAAGCAGGAGGCAATGCAAACCACCAATAAACCTTAGGCCAACCAGAATAAACAGGCGATTCAACCAGACGGAATCAACAAATTGTGACAACGCCTAGCGGAGCACAAAACCCGCAATGCAGAACTAACCCAACGACTTAACACTCTGGAGTACGAGGAAACCCCAGAGGCATCTCATACCTAGTACCCTTCTACCATTTAATAGTATTTATCTAGGCTTTACTATCTGATATATCTTAGGGTAAATAAGGCTTAAGAATTTATCAAAAAATTTTTTTGACCATATCACATACAAAGATTAAGTATCAAGAACTTTTATGAGGAATTAAGTTTTAACTACAACTCTGCGTAGGAATAGATAAAGCTGTGACTATCTGCCTAAGAAATTTCAAACCCGTAGACTTATCCTCTTACCCCATTAGATACCACTTATGCATTTCTACTATTTGATACTGTTGCTGATAAGAGCTTTATATCCACTAAGTTCACGAAGCTGATAAATTCCATTAAGTGCTACTTATGCTATTGAGGTTGATGACAGTGAGACGCTTAAGACAAATAATATAAGTCGAGGATGCTCCTTAGAATTAGTAGGCCGACTCTTTGAAACAGACATGATACCCATCAAACTGGGAAGTGTTTACGTGGTCATAGGCATGGATTGGCTATCGAAAATCGTGAGGAAATAGTATGCAACAAGAACATAGTTCATATACCTTTAGCCAATAAGAAGGTCCTTACCGTCCAACGCAAAGCAAGAAATACCAAAGTAAGCATCATCTCTAGCATTAGGACCCTGAAGTGTTGATAGAGAGGGAGCCAAAGGGAAAGCGGCTCGAAAATATTCTTATTATTTATGGTTACCCCAAAGTTTTTCCAGAACACTTACCTGAACTCCCAACATCGAGGCAAGTCAAATTCAAAAATAGGCCTAGTATCAGGTGCGGTACCAGTGGCTCGAGCACCATGCCGATTAGCCCCATCAATAGTGTAAGAATCGTCCAACCAACTATAGGAGCTCTTAGCAAAAGGGCCTATCAAACCGAGTTCCTGGCTTTGGAGGAGCTCCAGTTTTGTTCATAATGGAGAAGGATGGAACTTTCGGGATGTGCATCAATTACCAAGAAATTAAATAAGCTAAAAGAACCAATACCCACTTCCAAGGATCAATGACTTGTTTGACAAAACTCCAAGAATTAAGCTTCTATTCGAAGATCGTCCTTAGGTCTGGTTATCATCAGGTTAGAGTTCACAAGAAAGATATTCCAAAGACAACTTTCAGATTCCGTTTCGGTCATCATAAATTCCAATTAATGCCGTTTGGATTAACCAGTGTCCCCAACGGTACTCATGGACCTCATCGGGTGTGCAAACCTTATTTAGACAAATTCGTGATTGTATTCATGAATGACTTTTAATCTACTCACGAAACGAGAAGGTGCATGAGCAACATTTAAGACTGATTCTGGAATTATCGGAGAAAGAACAACTATATGCTAAGCTTTCTAAATTTGACTTTTGGTTAGGAGAGGTGAAATCCCTCGGTCACATGAACAATAGTAAAGGAATCCAAGTCGACCCCGCAAAGATCAAGGCTATCAGGAATTGGTCAACTCTTAGAACCCCATAGAGATACGACAGTCCTTAAGACTTGCCACTTATTATAAGCAATTTTCTCAAAGACCACCAGAACTCTAACAAAACTGACCCGAAAAGACATTAAGTATGATTGGAGCAAGGATCAGGAGACATCATTCCAGTTATTAAAGCACAAACTGTGCAGCGCGCCTATTTTGTCCATACTTAAGAGGAACGAGAAATTTATAGATTACTGTGACGCTTCACACAATGGGCTTATATAGAAAAATAGGGACATAGCTTATACTTTATGAAAACTTAAGGTTCACTAGGTGATTTACAAAACACATGATCTGGATCTTGAAGCAGTAGTCTTAATCCTTGGAGACAATAGTTGTACGGTATGAAGTGTATTGTATTCACAGACCATAAGAGCCTCCAACACATCTTGAACCAGAAAGAGTCGAATACGAAGTAGTACCGTTGGATGGAACTAATATGTAATGGCAACCGTGAAAATTCGTTATCACCTGAGGAAAACTAAGGAGCTAAGCCGTTAAGAGTACAAGTGGATAAATAATTTAGAATAAGGGCTAATAAAAATCGATAATTCATGAATAGAATCTGATTACTCTGTTTGGTGGAATAAGAAAGCTGGCTATGGATGAAGGACACAAATTAAGATATGTCGTTCACCCCGGATCCAATAAAATGTATCATGACCTTAAGAAACTATACGGGTGGCCTATCATGAAGAATGACTTGCCAAATCGGTCAGAAAATTCCTAACACGCTCAAAAGTTAAGATAAACCATCAGAAACCATTTGGGTAATAGTCGACAACCTAACAAAATCCGCGCGTTCCTACCAATCAAGAAGAACATCAGGATGAATAAGCTAGTCCAAACGTACCTCAAGGAAGTCGTCTCCGGACACGGAGTGCCTATTATAATCATTTTGATATGGATAGCAGATCTACAGCTAAGCTTTTGGCAATTATTATAGCCAACTGTGGATAAAAACTTGGACCTGAGTACCACATATCACTCTCAGACCAATGGTCAGAATAATAGAACGATCCAAACCCTAGAACGTACATTAAGAGCCTGTGTAATGGATACTTATTTGCCTTAGTGGAATTATCGTACTACAATAGCTATCACTCAAGTACTAAAGCTGCTCCGTTTGAGGCCCTCTACGGGCAAAAGTGTCGATCACCAATTTATTGGAAAGAAGTGGGAAACGGCCAAATCATTGGCGTTAAGATCATTCACAAAATTACCGAAAGGATAGTACGATTGCGGAACTGACTAAAAGTTGCCCGCAATTGTCAGAAAGTTATGCAGATGTAGGAAGAAAATCCCTTGAATTCTAATTAGGAGAACGAGTACCAATGAAACTCTCGCCTTGGAAGGGCGTAATCCGTTTTGGGAAACGAGGAAAACTCAATCCTCGTTATATCGGACCATTCAAGATCACCAAAACAATTGGCCCGGTAGCTTACCGACTCGACCTGCCCCCAGAGCTTAATAACGTTCATAATACCTTCCACGTGTCCAATCTTAAGAAGTGTCTGGCTGATGAATCACTCGTTATACCCATGGACGAGCTGGAGTTAGACGATAAGTTGAACTTCATTGAGCAACCTGTAGAAATAATGGACCGCGAAGTCAAGAAACTAAAGCACAGCCGGATCCCGATAATAAAAGTCAGATGGAACTCTAAGCGAGGTCCTGAGTTTACGTGGGAACGCGAGGATCAGTTCCGAGAAAAATACCCACACCTGTTCTCAAGTACTCAAAAAGTGGAGAACACGAGCTAATTTCGGGACGAAATTCCCTTAACAGGGGGAGACTGTAACATCCGGCACTAAACCATGATAGCAACAATGACCTAATATGTATTTAATAGTCAATTATAGCCTAATCAGTGGTCATTAGAAATTAATCAAGTGATTAACAAGGTTTATTAGAAAATTCAACTCAATTAGAATCAAATTCATCGGTGCGATGAATCGGGAAATCAATTAATCCGATCAATTTACGATATGAGGGATTAATTCAACTAAGTACATAATTAAATTATGATTAGTGACACTAATCATACACTAACACAATTACTTAACATTAATTATGCAAGACTAAAACAATTCATTAAAACAATGCATTCAAAAGTATTTATGAATTTACAAGAAAAGGGAAATACAAGAATACATTCTAAATACTTTTATACAAAAAAAAATATATATAAATACATGAAAATAATCCATAAAAATCTGGTCATAGGGTAGTACTACCCAAGATTTGATTTCAATTTTTTATTTCCCAACTCCATAACCTTTCATAATCAAATCTTTCACACCCCATTCTCCTTTCATTTCAACATTATCTTACACTCCATCTCCATTTGGAAGACCAAGACTTTGCCTATAAATAGAGGGCTTCCTTTTCATTATTTTCACACCAAAATATCTCTTTCTCTCCTCTCAAAACCGGATCCCACACACACACACACTACAAACATTTTCATTCAAGTGTTCTTGGTGAAATTCAAGTGTTCTTGGTGAACTTCAAGTGTTCTTGGTTCAAATCTTGCAAGAGTTCCAACTTCTTCTCAATTTCATACTCCAAATACATCAAAGTAAGTAAATACTCACTTATTTCATCATATATTTAATTTTATATAAGTCTTGCATAATATATATAATCACCTACAACAACAAGTTTCATAAAAACTCAAGTTTATAAGTTTCTAGTTGTTATTTTTAAGTTGTTTCTTTAAATGTGTTTATGAATATATGAACACATTATAAGCATGTTAATATTATGAAAACATGTGATATATATGTGGTTTTATAACTATTATGGCTTTTAAACAAGTTGTCTTTAAATAAACAACAAGAATCATAAGTTGTTTTAAATTTATAAACTACGGAATTTTGGCAGAATATTTGTATCGACTCTGAAAAATCATAACTAATTCATAACTCAATGAAATGAGTTGATTCTTGTCTCAAAAGTTAGATCTATGTCTTAACTATAGATCTGCAACTTTTCATAATTTATTTTGAAGTTTAAGACCTCCAGAAATTATTTGAGAAACCGAAAGTTTGACAGCTCAAAAATGGCCAACATAGCGTTTTTAACGAGATTTTTCCCCAACCTAAACAACTCGAAAAATGGCCGTTCTTGATTCTAAAAATCCTTTGTATATAGTAGTTTAATGTCCTAAAAAACCAAAGTCTAAAACATTTTGGAGCTTGGTCAAAAACAGCCTCAAAGTAGGCCGAAAAACCTCCGAAAAAGCTGGAAAATTATATATATATATATATAAACTTGACGTTTTAAGCAAATCTTATTTATAAACTTGTAATGTTGGGTGATTTAAGACATAAAAATCTATAAATATACATATTATCATATATTAGTGATATTAAGTCCTTATCATCATTTAGGACTCGGTTAAACACCTCCGGTTTCATCACCCATCAAACAACGCACTTTTGCATTTTTGCGCGTCGTTTTGCCATCACAAGTTCGGTGAGTCTTCATAGCCCCTATTTTTCACTATCTATTGGGTTGGAAATACATGCACTGTTTTTCATATGGACATCAAAACTGTTTATTTCTTATATGTATTACATGTTCGGATTCCATCAGCCCTTATATCATGAACCGTTAATTGCATTTATTTGTAAGCGCGAGTATATTGTGGATAGATCTATTGGAGTCATGTCCCCCATTCGTGTTAGCTCGGTTCGGCTAACAGCGAGTGCATATATATTCAACACACGGTATTACGTATGGGAATACTGCACAGGGCAAACTCATTCTAATTAAGCTTCGGTTGCATGATGGTTTATGTAATACATACACGGAATTTATGATTTTATAAATTCAACTCATCTGATAATGTCCATACAACTGGTCTTTTCGTGTAAACCTATGAACTCACCAACAATTTTGTTGACGTATTTTAGCATGTATTTTCAGGTAATTAAGGCAAGTGTGCCTTCGGATACACCAACTTTTCAAGCTTCCCCATTTCAGGGAGTCGCATGCATATTTCGAAAACTAACGGAGAGTTGACTGCATTATTTTTGGACGCATTAATTATGTTTCAGAATCTCTGTATTACGCGAACTTCATTCCTTTCATTTTGTAAAACATTAATACATTTTTAAATTTTAATGTCGTAATATTTCGAAAACGTCCATATAGTGGTCGTTCGTTATAATTATGGTTACGCTTCCGCACTCGTCACGTCTCGCTGCCAACCAAGGTAGCAGGGTGTGACAGAAGGAGAGAGAGTTCAAGCTTCCAAACTCAAGAAATGAGGAGGAGTGCTCTATTTATAGGAAAATAGGGAAAAAATCAGATTTTCTACTGAATTTCCGGAATCGACCAACTTTTATTCCCATCAATCTGATTTGCATTTCAGATGCAAATAATAGCAAAGGAGTTCTAGATTTGCTATAATTGTCTTTTAGTCATATTTTTATTCATTTAAGTCCGTTTCGTCATTTTCAGTCTTTAATTTGTCATTTAGCTGAATTTTAATTATCAACTTTATTTCAGCTAATTTTGGGGCAACTTTTCATAATTAATTATAACTTAATATAATTAACTATTTAAGATTCATGTTTTCGGTTAATTACTAATATTTGGATAAAATTGCTTTATTATCCAAAGTCTGATGCTGTAATTTATATTTAATTAATTACGGGCTGTTACAATTTCCTTTATATTTTCAGCCAATAGCTGATAAGAATCCGATTGTTGCTGGTACCTCAACTGTTGGTAAAGCTGCTGATGCTGCGGCTGATCAACATAAGGAGTCTGTTCATGTAGAAGACTTAGGCACTGACCCTGAAAATACTGCTAATGACTCAGGCAGTACTGCTACGCCTGTGCCTCCTCAGCAGGCTCAATTAATTGATCTAGTTCATAAGTTGAATGAAGATAATCGTATACAAATGCAAATTATGATGGATAGGAATCGACTGCAGACTGATATGGCGGTTGAAAACCGTTTTAAGGAAATTAAGGACTTACTTACTAAGGGTAAGGCGGTTGTGCAAACTGATGAGGAAACCCAGCGTGAAATAGACTTTAAGCGTCGTGAGGAAGAACTTAGGTTACGAGAACTTAAGTTACAAGAGCTGGAACTGAAACATAGGGAAGAGATGTTAGCAAAACCGAAGAAAGACCGAAAGAGGAAACATAGGCATGTGTCCTCTGATGAAAGCGAGACTGATTCCTCTGACCATCACGTTAAGGTGGGACGAGAGTGTACATTTGTTGATTTTAAGAAATGTGGAGCTCGTACGTTTGCTGGGTCATCGGATCCTGTAAAAGCTATGGACTGGGTTGCTAATGTGGAGAAAGCGTTTAAACTCTCCAAGTGTAATGAAGAAGACAAGGTTACGTTTGCAACGGGAATGTTAGAGGATGGAGCTGGGCGATGGTGGAAGTCAATTACGAATCCCATGTCTGATGCAATGGAGAAATCCATTACTTGGGATCAATTCAAAATTCATCTGAAGGAGAAATACTGCCCCCAGGATGTTAAACGACAAATGGAGAAAACTCTGCTATCCTTTCAGCAAGGAACAAGGTCCGTAACAGATTATGAGCTAGAATTTACCAGGCTCTCGCTATTATCTGATCACCCTGTCGATACTGATGAAAGACGGAGGGATTTATTTGTGGATGGTCTGGATAGAGAAATTCGAAAGTTTGTGAAATCTGGCAGACCGAGAAGTTATATTGAGGTGGTTGAAATTGCTAGGGTAGGTGAGCTTGAAATCTATCCTGAGCGAGCATGTCCTTTTATTGCTAATCTAGTAAGAAGGAAAAATCTGAGAAATCGGGGAAGGAGAGAGTGGAAAAGAAGAATGAAAGTTCAAGGAAAGGGGATAATCAGTCTTCTAAGAAGGCTAAATCATATGCTGTGTCCTCAGCGCCAAAGCCTGCTTGTCCTCGCTGCAAGCAAATTCATGAAGGAAAATGCGATCCTGCGTTCGTTAAGTGCTACTGCTGCAGACAGAATGGTCATGATAGGTCAGAATGTCCCAAGCGCAGTGAGGCTTGCCGTAACTGCATCACGTTGGGGCACCATGCTAAAGACTGTACTCGGCCCCGATTTGTTCCTCCGCCTACATCTTCACCCCAGCAATCAGGCAAGGGTTCTTCTGCTCCGAGGAATCAACCAAGATCCTTCCAGATGACAGCCGATGAGGCAAAAGAGACTGCTGACGTCGTCACGGGTACATTTCTTGTTAATGGTATACCTGCTTTAATCCTATTTGACTCTGGTTCTAATCTGTCATATGTGTCTGAAAAGTTTGCTAAACAGTTTAATTCTGCCCCGGTAATGTTACCTGTACCTTTAGACATAGAAACTGCTAGCTCAAGCTTTGTGACTGTAAATAGAGTCTTTCGTTCCTGTAAGCTAGTAATTGATGACCTCTCCTCGGACATTGACCTGATACCGATGTGGATTAAGTAATTCGATGTAATTATAGGAATGGACTGGCTAATGATGAATAATGCTGAAATCCTTTGTGCCAAGAGGATAATCAGAATTAGAACCCCCGAAGGAAGTGAACGTTATGTTTATGGAGATAGAAAAACTCGAGATTTAGGTCTCATTTCTGTAATGAAAGCCCGAAAATGCCTAACCAAAGGTTGTTCCGCCTATTTAGCATATGCCATAGATGCTAAAGAAGTTAAAAAGACCGTGTCTGAAGTACCTGTAGTTCGGGAATTCCCTGATGTATTTCCGGATGACATCTCTGGATTGCCACCAGATCGTCAAATTGAATTCCACATTGACCTTGTACCGGGTGCAGCTCCTATCGCAAAAGCTCCTTACCGTCTTGCTCCAAATGAAATGAAGGAAATGAAGAGCCAGTTGCAGGAATTATTGGAAAAAGGGTTTATTCGTCCGAGTACTTCTCCTTGGGGTGCTCCGGTTCTTTTTGTTAAGAAGAAGGATGGTACCTTTCGCATGTGTATCGATTATCGGGAGCTAAATAAAGTAACTATTAAGAACCGATACCCTCTGCCTAGAATTGACGACTTGTTTGACCAACTGCAAGGGGCTAGCTACTTCTCGAAGATTGATCTTCGATCTGGATATCATCAACTCAAGGTATTTGAATCTGACGTACCGAAGACTGCATTTCGTACTCGTTATGGCCATTTTGAATTCCTAGTAATGCCGTTCGGTCTCACAAATGCCCCGGCCGCTTTTATGGACCTCATGAATAGAGTATGTAGACCAATGCTGGACAAATCAGTGATAGTTTTCATTGATGACATCTTGATTTACTCTAAGTCTGAATCTGACCATGCGATGCATTTGCGAGAATTGCTAGAATTGTTACGAAAGGAGCGACTCTACGCAAAATTCTCCAAATGTGAATTCTGGTTACGCCAGGTGCATTTTTTAGGACATATTGTCTCGGGTGAGGGAATAGTCGTGGATCCATCGAAAGTAGATGCGGTTCAAAAGTGGGAAGCACCGAAAAGTGTATCTGAAGTTTGAAGTTTCTTGGGTTTAGCGGGCTATTACAGAAGATTTATCCGTGATTTCTCCAAGATTGCGGTGCCTTTAACTAGCCTGACAAAGAAGGAAGTTAAGTTTGAATGAAAAGAATTATCCGACGCATGATTTGGAACTTGGAGCCGTAACCTTTGCATTGAAGATTTGGCGGCATTATCTGTATGGGACTAGATGCAAGTTATATACAGATCACAAAAGTCTGAAATATATATTTGACCAAAAAGAGCTGAATATGCGTCAAAGGCGATCCATGGAATTGATTAAAGACTATGGCTGTGAGATCCTCTACCATCCAGGTAAAGCAAACATAGTAGCAGATGCCTTAAGCCGCAAATCCGGACAGAACCATTATATCCGATGTTATGCCTTGACTTCTGTCGTTATGGAGTTTGCCCTGCCTGAATTGTTAATTGCCGCTCAATCTGAAGCCATTCGAGATGAGAACCTAAAATCCGAACGTATGGTTACTTATGTGACCAAGCTAACCCTTGACAATCGTGGTCTTAGACGGTTCATGATATGGGTTCCCAGATTAGGAGGTGTTCGTGATCAGATTCTGTTGGAGGCTCATATGTCGAAATTTGCGATACATCCTGGTTCTACTAAAATGTATCAAGATTTGAGAACGGAATATTGGTGGCCTGGAATGAAGAAGGATGTAGGTCGATATGTAGAAAATTGCATGACTTGTTTACAAGTCAAATCGAAACATCAGAAGCCGTATGGGGAACTACAACCATTGCCAATCCCGGAATGGAAGTGGGACCATATAACCATGGATTTTGTGACAAAGCTGCCCAGGACTAAACAGAATCATGACTCTGTATGGGTAATAGTGGATCGACTTACTAAGTCAGCCCATTTCCTACCCATACGTGAAGATGAACGCCTCGAAAAGCTAGCTGAATTGTACATGAAAGAAATCGTGACTAGACATGGTGTGCCATTGTCTATAGTATCTGACCGTGACAGCAGATTTACTTCTCGCTTTTGGAAGGACTTTCAGAATGGACTAGGTACTGAACTCAAGATGAGCACCGCTCATCATCCAGAAACCGACGGGCAAAGTGAGACAACTATTTTGACTTTGGAAGATATGCTACGCGCCTGTGTGATTGATCTCGGTGGTAATTGGGATACTCACCTTTCGTTTGTAGAATTTGATTACAACAATAGTTATCACTCGACTATTGGCATGCCACCATATCAGCTTTTGTATGGACGTCGATGCCGAACCCCAACCTGTTGGAGGGAAACAGGTGAACGTCCGATCTCAGGACCAGCCATTTTGCAAGAAGCCCATGATCAGCTACAGTTGATTCGACAGCGGATACAGGCTTCTCAAGACAGACAAAAGAAATATCATGATCAAAGACGTAAGCCAATTGTGTTTGAGGTTGGCGATAAAGTGTTGTTGAAAGTCTCGCCAAGAAAAGGGATAGTAAGGTTCGGTAAACGGGGGAAGTTGAGCCCTCGATTTGTTGGTCCTTTTGAAATTCTCGAGCGCGTAGGATTCCAAGCCTACAGATTAAAGTTGCCTGCCGAAATGTCTGGGATTCATGATGTATTTCACGTTAGTAATCTTTGAAAGTGTTTGATTGACGCTGAAGCTGCAATTCCTTGGAAAGACGTACAAATTGACGAGCAGTTGCGATACGAAGAAGAGCCCGAGCGTATAATCGATCATAAGGTTTCGAAATTGCGCAGCAAGGAAATCCCAATGGTGTTAGTTCAATGGAAATACCATAAGGGATCTGCGCAAACTTGGGAGCGAGAAGACGAGATTAGGCAAAAATATCCTAAGTTATTCTTGTCTTAGTCGATTCCGAGGACGGAATCAATTTAACGGGGGAAGACTGTAACAGCCCGTAATGTAACAGCCCGTAATTTATTAAAAATAAATTACAGCAGCAGACTTTGGATAATAAAGCAATTCTAATCCAAATGTTAGTTAATAACCGAAAATATGAATCTATAATAATTAATTATATTAAGTTATAATTAATTATGAAAGGTTGCCCAAAATTAGCTGAAATAAGGTTAATAATTAAAATTCAGCTAAATGACAAATTAAAGACTGAAAATGTCAAAACGGACTAAAATGAATAAAAATATGACTAAAAGACAATTGTAACAAATCTAGAATTCCTTTGCTATTAATTGCATCTGAAATGCAAATCAGATTGATGGGAATAAAAGTTGGACAATTCCGGAAAATTCAGTAGAAAATCTGATTTTCCCTATTTCCCTATAAATAGGGTATTCCTCCTCATTTCCTTGGTTTGGAAAAAACTAGAACTCACTCCTTCTCTCTCTAAGATTTCACTTTCTCTCTAGCTTTTCTCCCAAACGATCCGTCGGATTCTCGTGATTTATACG
>JAANYP010006751.1:0-62606 GCA_020465985.1 Centrapalus pauciflorus
AGAAACATAATATATATATATATATATATATATATATATATATATATATATATATATATATATATATATATATATCTTTTGAGAATTCAAAGAAATAAAGAAAATGAACAAATGAATGATCGATGAGTTATCAGTTATCAGAATCAGATTAGATAAAGATTTTTGAGCTAAAAGCTAATGATATTGCTATGATATAATTCTGGACAGGTTCAGATAAATTCTGAACAAAGAACTAAAGAATTAAAAATATTGAAAGTGGGTCTCGGATTTGGAAAGAAAATCCAGAGATCATATTGAAAAGATTTAAAGATAAAATCCTGAGGTAACTCAGGTGGTGGATTTTAAATCTTCTTGATAAAGACCGCAGAATCAGTGAGTTATAGATATTCAGTTTTGCATGCTAGAATTCTGGTTGAGACATATTGTTGATGATAGATTATTTGACATTCATACATACTCAGCTGGATTGTGACCTGTGCACACCATGGTTCGGTGATGCCCTGTGGATCATGATAGCTATTTGATTTATCATTCCGGATGACATTGTATTTACAGTTCATTTCAAATATTGCTATGAGTTTATTGCTATCATGACTTTTATGATTTATGCTTTCATTATTGCTTACACCTTTGACATATCAATTCAGCTTAGAATGATTAGCTTTGACGGTCTATTGTTCTAGACCATGCTATTCCACCAGTTCTATTGAACTTGGCAATGATACTCTGATGTTCCACCATGTTGATTTACTGGTAGCTAGCTCAGTATGTGGCTGATCCCCACAATTAAAGCGTGAGAGTGGCCTGAACATCATCCGACTCTATGACTGCTATGTCTCAATGGTGAGTGGCTGTAGCGGCAGTCAAGACATATCATGCTAGACCAATGATCCACTTGATTAATGCATGTAATCTGAAAATCTATATTCTCACTAAGCTTTGCTTACAGTTGTTGTTTAAACTTTTTACAGGAAAAGATAAGGGGAAGTCACCTGCTGGACCTAGTTTTTAGGTCTTACAAGAATCAAGTGAAGTTTTCATAAACCACTACTCAACAAACCCTTCGGTACAGCTTGGCAGACGATAATTGTGGTGGTCTGGGTAGATTTGATTTGAATGTATGATGACATGAATTAGATTAGTATTGTACCCTTTAAAAGTTTAATTTGAAAACTGTAATTCTGAACTAAATTTGTATTAAACTTATCCTAATATTTTTGTACTTGTAATTTGAAATTCTGCAATATAATTACTCTTCCTTAGTTTGATTGATATCGTATTGAATATGTGGGAACTAGACTCGGAGGACTGCCCCGTAAGGAGTGGCCTTCACCGGATGGTATCAGAGCCCATAGTTTGAGTGAATCAAGTATTACGTGAGCGATACTTGGTCTCAAACTGAAGCAATACATATGTATCCATCATTTAGGTGGTTTGAACTAAAATAGGATGTACAGACTGTTAGGATCGGAAAAAGGGTACATAGATCTAAGTCCATAAACTGATAGTTTAATGATTTTATATTTCAGTAAATATGTCAGGATCAGGTGACATTCCCAACAACATGACTCCCCAAAAAATGTTTGAAATGGTTCAACAACTATTAGCCCAACACTCAGAACAACAAAACAAGAATATGCAAGAACAGCTTCAGGCTAGAGATGACGCCGAAGCAAAAAGATGTGCTGATAAAAAGAATAAGAGAAAAGATAAACAAGTCCAGAATGATGAATCTGATTCTGATAACTCAAACCCCAATGTCCAAATTGAGCAGCCGAAAGGCTGTAAGTTTAAATATATTAAAGCGAGCGGTGCCCTTAACTTTGAGGGTACAGTCAACCCAATCCAAGCGATGGATTGGGTAAGCCATACTGAAGAAATCTTTAGAATTTTTTACTGCTTAGAATCCAAGAAAGTGAGTTATGCATCTGCTTTATTTGTCGACGCTGCCCGTGCCTGGTGGAGAGCCCAGAGAAGTATTTATAGTGAGGAGGTTATTCAGACTCTAGAATGGGACCAGTATCTCGATATGTTTAATGCAAAATATTGCCCTGTCGACCAACGAGACAAGATGGAGGTTCAACTGATGCAGCTAACCCAAGGAACCAAATCTGTAGATGAATATGAACATGAATTCTCGCGACTCTGTGGCTATTTCTCGTACCAAGTAGCCACTGAAGAAAGAAAGATGAACCGATTTCGTGGAGGGCTTAACCCTAGATACAGACACCCAATGAGTGCGATGAAATATAAGAGTTACTTAGAGATGGTTGAAGCTGCAAGACAGATCGAGAGAGAATATCTAGAGTACGGCGATCAACTCTATGCTCCATCAACGAACCCGACATGTCCTTCTCCTCCAAAGAAGCAAAGATTCGGCAGATTCTTTAAGCCAAACAAGTCCCAGTCCCAGCAACCCCAGCAGTCTCAACAATACAACTTGTCTCAGAAAGCTCAAGCCTATTCTCTCACGAACGAACCACGATTCTGCAAGAGATGCAAAAAATCGCATATGGGATTGTGTAATCCGGACGACGTCACTTGCTATGCATGTAGCAGAATCGGCCATAGCAGTGAAGAATGCCCCCAGCAAGGACTTCGATGTGCTAAATGCGGAAAGCGTGGACACTTCATGTATCAGTGTCGTAGTGGACAACGAGGTCAATCGCAATCATCAGCTGGAGGTTCTACGATGAAAAGTTCAGCCGCAACTCCAACTGCAAGAACCCGTGCATTCCAAATAACAGCGGAGGAAGCAAAAGAAACCCCTGATGTGGTTACCGGTACGTTCATGCTAAATTCACTACCTGCCTGTGTACTATTCGATTCTGGTGCAAGTCATTTATAAATAGCGACTTCTTTTGCACAAAGATTATCTAAGATTCCTTCAAAGCTTTCTGTCATACTTGATATTGAGACGGCCAGTAACAATTACGTTATGGCTGATTCCATGTATCGTAATTGCACTTTACTTGTCAATAATATCATATTCAAACTTGATCTTATTCCGATCCTGTTAAAAGAGTTTGACGTCTTCATCGGCATGGATTGGCTAACGAATAAAGAAGCTACGATTGTCTGCAACCACCGAATCATCAGAATCAAGATTTCAGACGGCCGAGTGTTATAAATTAAAGGCGACAAACGTAAAGGTGCTCATTGCTTCATTTCTGTTGAGAAAGCGCGTAAATATTTATCTAAGGGTCACAAATCCTATCTATGTTATGTCTCATCTGAAACTGTTTCTGAAGCCAACAAGAAATCCATTTCTGATATTTCGATCGTCTGTGAGTTCCCATACGTATTCCCTGATGATATCTCTGGAGTGCCACCGGAACGTTAAGTCGAATTTGGAATTGACTTAGTTCCCGGTGTGGCTCCAATCGCCAAAGCTCCCTACAGACTTGCGCCTGCAGAAATGCAGGAAATGTCAAAGCAATTACAAGATCTGTTAGAGAAGGGATTTATCCGACCTAGTTCATCTCCGTGGGGTGCACCTGTATTGTTCGTAAAGAAGAAAGACGGAACTCTCCGAATGTGCATCGACTATCGTGAGTTGAACAAAGTCACTATCAAGAATAAGTATCCTCTGCCCAGAATTGATGATCTATTTGATCAACTACAGGGAGCAAGCTACTTCTCTAAAATTGATCTTCGTTCTGGGTATCATCAGCTGAAAGTAAGAGATGAGGATATTCCAAAGACAGCTTTCCGAACGAGATACGGTCATTACGAATTTCTTGTAATGCCTTTCGGTCTGACAAATGCACCAGCGGCGTTCATGGATCTCATGAATCGTGTGTGCAGGCCAATGCTGGATAAGTCAGTTATCGTATTCATAGACGATATCCTGATTTACTCCAAAACGGAGGCTGATCATTGTTAATCATCTGCGTCAACTGCTAGAGTTATTGAGAAAGGAAAGACTCTACGCAAAAATCTCTAAATACGAATTCTGGCTCAGACAGGTACAACTTCATATTGGCTTGAGTTATTTCTTAAGCATTCTTGTTTCAAAGAAAATTTGAAATTCTACTTTGATTTCTTTTTAGATCCAATTCTTTGGCCATGATGTATCTGGCGAAGGTATTTCAGTCGATCCTTCCAAAGACGAGGCCGTTCAGAAATGGCAAACGCCTCGCAATGCCTCCGAAATCAGAAGTTTCCTTGGATTGGCTGGTTACTACCGGCGATTCATTAAGGACTTCTCGAAGATTCCTGAGCCACTCACGATGCTGACACGTAAGAATACACCTTTCTTATGGGCTGATAAACAGCAAAAGGCATTTGAAACTTTGAAGCAGAAACTTATTCAAGCGCCAATCCTAGCCTTACCAGAAGGGAATGATGACTTTGTCGTTTATAGCCATGCATCTGGTACTGGTCTAGGTTGTGTCCTCATGCAAAGGGGAAAAGTCATTGCCTACGCTTTAAGGCAATTGAAAGACAATGAGAAAAGCGCACCAACTCATGATCTTGAGTTGGCTGCCGTTACCTTTGCATTGAAAATCTGGCGGCATTATCTCTATGGGACTCGGTATCAGCTTTACACCGACCATAAAAGTCTCGAGCATCTATTTACTCAAAAGGATCTAAACATGAAACAGTGTCGGTCCTTGGAGCTTACTAACGACTATGATTGCGAGATCTTGTATCATCCCGGCAAAGCCAATGTGGTCGCGGATGCTTTGAGTAGAAAAGTCTATCCAGAAAAGTGTTGCTATGCCCTGACTCCTATTGTATTCTCTTCTGATCTTATCGAAGACATCAAATCTGCCTAAGTTGAAGCACTGAAAGAAGAGAATCTCTGTACTGAAAATCTCAAGGGGCAATTACAATTCCTGTCTATGAATCATTTGGGACTTCAATGTCTCAAGGGAAACCGAATGTGGATTCCTAAATATGGTTCTATTCGCAACACTCTTCTATCAGAAGCCCATCAGTCCAAGTTATCTATTCATCCTGGCAGCTCAAAGATGTACTTCGATTTGAAAGCTGAATATTGGTGGCCAGGAATGAAGAAGGACATCGGTCAATACGTCGAAAGCTGCAGAGTCTGTCAGATGGTTAAGACAGAACATCAGAAACCCTTCGGGGATATGCAACCACTACCAGTTCCTGAGTGGAAGTGGGAGCATATTACCATGGACTTCGTCATGAAATTGCCAAAGACCAAGAGACATCACGACTCAATCTGGGTGGTCGTGGATCGTTTAACGAAGTCAGCTCATTTTATACCGATGAAAGAGACATATTCCCTTGATAGATTGGCACAAATGTACATCACTGAAGTTATTTCTCGTCATGGTGTGCCAAAGTCTATTGTCTCTGATCGTGATAGTCGTTTCACTTTGAGATTCTGGAAAGCGCTGCAAGAGGGGATGGGTACTCTAATTTCCATGAGTTAGCTTATCATCCTAATGCAGATGGCCAAAGTGAACGCACTATCCTTACTCTGGAAGATATGCTCCATGCCTGCATTCTTGATCTGGGTGGTAACTGGGATGACCACTTGCCTTTGGTTGAATTCTCATACAACAACAGTTATCATTCCACGATCAAGATGGCTCCTTTTGAAGCTTTATACGGAAGAAAGTGCAGAACTCCCACATGTTGGCGCGAATCAGGTGAATCGCCTTTAGCGGGTCCTGCCCTTCTACAGTTGACTCATGAGAAGATTCAACTTTTCAGAAGGAATATACTTGAAGCTAAAAGCAGGCAGAAGTCATATTACGACGATTGGCATCGATCGATTAGTTTTGCAGTTAACGATTGGGTGATGCTGAAAGTATCTCCAAAGAAGAATGTGGTAGGATTCATAAAGAGAAATAAGCTAGCTCTGAGATTTATTGGTCCATTCAAGATCGTTGAAAAGATAGGAAACCAATCTTACCGTCTTGAATTGCCAACTGACTTAGCGGGAATACATCCTGTATTCCATGTTAGTCATTTGAGAAAGAGGCTAGCAGATGAAAGAGAAGTGCAGATACCACATGTTAATCTGCAAATTGATGAAAAACTTCGAGTGGTTGAGGAGCCGGAATGTATTCTGGACTCGAAGACCAAAAAGCTTCGCAATAAAGAGATACAGATGGTGCTCGTCCAGTGGAAACACCACAAAGGTTCGCATAAGTCTTGAGAATCTAAAGATGTCATGAAAGCTGCCTATCCAAATCTGTTCGAACATAGCTAAGTTCGAGGACGAAGTTTGTGCGTGGTGGAGCCCATTCTGTAACAACCAAGCTTTTAACTGAACTTTAATTTCTGTATCTGAGTTAATAATGTAATTTTATTACATTATTTGTTTTGTAATTTAATTAAGTAATGAAATTATTTAATCAAATTATATGATTGTCATAAATTATTAGATGATAAAAATCAAGAGAGATGTAAAATACAAAGTGAAGGGTTAAAATTTCACATATTACCAAAGTTAAAATATATATAAAACAAGAAATTGAGCTTAAATGCTCATTAACCACATTTAAGAGTTTTTTACTTTCTCACTCTTCTTTCTCTCTCTACATACGGTCATCTTCAACAAATTATCAAGAATTCTCATAAAATTTGTATTAAATTAAAGATTGAAGACAATAGGGAGTTACAAGCAACATCAATTAACAAGAATCTACAAGAATTTAAGGTAAGAATTACTTAAATTTCGAAATATAATGAGTTTGGTTCGGTTTTGTTAAAAACCGAAACCTAGGATTATAAAAAAGAAATTTGATGTTTGCATGTTTAAAATTTTAGTTGATAATCATGTATTTAACTCATTAAATGTTAAAGAAACAAAAACTAATGCTTGGAGCGTCCAAATATAGGAGAAATCTGAATTTTTGATAAAATTGTGTTCTTGACAAAAAGTACCTATTTTGGATGATTTTAGGAGATTTATTGTGTTAGTGATAGGGAAAATTATATAAAAACAACCCAGATATGATAATATAACATTATATTAAGTTGCATATTAATGAAAATGAGTTTAGTGAATTTTTGTTAAAAATTCGAATGAACAAAAGATAGAACACCAAGAACAATTCTGGAAAAAATTACAAGTACTGGGATCCGAATTCGGTTGGGACCCGAATTCGGATGGTGCCCACTTCGGACTTGTTTCAGATAAAAATTGAGTTGAATTCGGATTAACACCAGTTCGGATGCCCACTTCGGACGGTCCCAATCCGAATGGCCCAATCCGGATAGTCCCAATTCGGATGCCTGTTTCGGATCAGCCATTTCTGTTCGGATTGGTCCGAATTTGGATAATTCAGTTTTTCATGATTTAAAGATTTATGAATAAAGCAACATGATATATATATATATATATATATATATATATATATATATATATATATATATATATATATATATATATATATATATATATATATATATATATATATATATATATATATATATATATATATATATATATATATATATATATATATATATTTTGAAAATTCAAAGAAATAAAGAAAATGAACAAATGAATGATCGATGAGTTATCAGTTATCAGAATCAGATTAAATAAAGATTTTAAAGCTAAAAGCTAATGATATTGCTATGATATAATTCTGAACAGGTTCAGATAAATTCTGAACAAAGAACTAAATAATTAAAGATATTGAAAGTGGGTCTCAGATTTGAAAAGAAAAGCCAGAGATCAGATTGACAAAGATTTAAAGATAAAATCCTGAGGTAACTCAAGTGGTGGATTTTAAATCTTCTTGATAAAGACCACAGAATCAGTGAGTTATAGAT
Organism: Centrapalus pauciflorus; assembly: GCA_020465985.1. NCBI lineage: Eukaryota > Viridiplantae > Streptophyta > Magnoliopsida > Asterales > Asteraceae > Centrapalus > Centrapalus pauciflorus. The sequence continues at coordinate 7,768 of JAANYP010006751.1, forward strand.
ATTCAGTTTTGCATGCTAGAATTCCGGTTGAGACGTATTGTTGATGATAGATTATTTGACATTCATACATACTCAGCTGGATTGTGACCTGTGCACACCATGGTTCGGTGATGCCCTGTGGATCATGATATCTATTTGATTTATCATTCCGCATGACATTGCATTTACAGTTCATTTCAAATATTGCTATGAGTTTATTGCTATCATGACTTTGATGATTTATGCTTTCATTATTGCTTACACCTTTGACATATCAATTCAGCTTAGAATGATTAGCTTTGACGGTCTATTGTTCTAGACCATGCTATTTCACCAGTTCTATTGAACTTGGCAATGATACTCCGATGTTCCGCCATGTTGATTTACTGGTAGCTAGCCCAATATGTGGCTGATCCCCACAATTAAAGCGTGAGCGTGGCCTGAACATCATCCGACTCTATGACTACTATGTCTCAATCATGAGTGGCTGTAGCGGCAGTCAAGACATATCACGCTAGACCCATGATCCGCTTGATTAATGCATGTCATCTGAAAATCTATATTCTCAATAAGCTTTGCTTACAGTTGTTGTTTAAACTTTTTACAGGATAAGATAAGGGGAAGTCACCTGCTGGACCTAGTTTTTAGGTCTTACAAGAATCAAGTGAAGTTTTCATAGACCACTACTCAACAAACCCTTCGGTACAGTTTGGCAGACGATAATTGTGGTGGTCTGGGTAGATTTGATTTGAATGTATGATGACATGAATTAGATTAGTATTGCACCCTTTATAAGTTTAATTTGAAAACTGTAATTCTGAACTAAAACTGTATTAAAGTTATCCTAATATTTTGTACTTGTAATTTGAAATTCCGCAATATAATTACTCTACCTTAGTTTGATTGATATCGTATTGCAATATGTGGGACCTAGACTCGGAGGACTGCCCCGTAAGGAGTGGCCTTCACACATAAAAACCCTCAGGCCGCATTTCTACGTCCAAAACCCTAAAATTCTCATCCTCTATAAAAAGGGGGCGGCTTCTATTCGTTTGCCAGGTCCCATTTTTATTAAAAACGCTAGCGGAGCCCTGCTGCGGTCAATTCACGGATCAAAGTACGAAGTCCCTGGAGTGTTGATCTTTCACCGTCTACAAGCCCGAAGAGATTTCTACAATCATTGCCGGTCAAGAACACGTGATGGAAGGCTAAGCTCTCCATAACCATTTGCGGAGGATCTATGGCTAAGTTTTATTTATTTCAACATCATTTATGTATTGATGTGTTTGTGATTATTGAATATTCTATGTAATGCAAATGATATACTTTTGGTTATGATTATGATTGAATGGTTTAATTGGTAAAAGCAAGATAGTTCATAGTGATATTATTATTTGTGTCGAGTCTATAGTTTAGGGATTAAGACAAGTAATGAATATTACATGCGCTACGCCGGGATTTATTGATTAAAGTGTTCGTGATTAATATGACTGCGTAATTGGTTATGTCTATTTGACCATTTCAATGATGTTTAATTAAGTAATAACTTATGCTGTAGTGAATTCGTAAATGGTTATCGTTAAATGGATCTGTTATTCGATCGTAGTTGATTTGCCATCGTTAGTACTAATTTAGTTTTAATCATCATTCCAAACAATCCAAATCACAATTTAAATTGCTTTTCTAATCATAAAGAAACTAGCAATATAACCCTAATAAACCTACACGCTCCCTGAAGATTCCACCATTACTTCCCTACACCAGTAGGTAGTTTAGCTTTTTCTACGAGCCACAATGACGGCTCGTCATAGTACAACACATACATCTAATGACTTCTCTTCTAATCTAATACATGCATTGATCACCTCTTCATATATCCCAAGTTTAGCAAACCATTGAGTTAATGTTTCGTGTTACGGTGTAACTCTTCATTAGAGCACGCCCCTGTTGTCATTACTTTTGGCGTTTTTGCACGACATTCAATGTGGTTGGATAACACACTGATTAGATTCGGTAACTTGGGCCATGGTGTTTGAACGTGCAAAGAAGTTGCCAATTATGTTTTTTTCCTTTGAATGATGTCATTATTATCCGAGTATTCTTTGAGAGCATCTTCAATAAGTTAGGCTGCTAAGCCTCTTTTACACGAGTTAGTGTAACAATGCACTCGTCCGTCAGTTCAATATAATATTGCAATTGTAAAATAAGTTGGTTTGAAGTAGTAAGATAAATATGAAAAACACATCTGGAATTGTAGTAGTTCAAGTAAAATAACCTCTACATTATTTTCCCTATCATCCAATGTTTCAGTTCATCTCCATCAGTCGAATTCGTGATATTATCACTCTTAATAGGTTCACATCCATTAGAAAAACATATCAAAGTTTGACAATATTATGAAAATAAATGTAAGGATGTAACAAAATGCACACTTGAATATTTCGTGTTTAAAAGATGGACTTTTTCATACCATCATGTACGGTAGTAGTTTGTTGCACAACCCTTATACCTTAAATTGGACACAACCTGAACCCTCGTTTGCGATCTCGTGCATCTTACGATCACAAATGTTATTGGTGTCCCAAAATTAGACACTCCCCTTGATTTATCAACCGGAAGTGACTCACACAGTATAAAATGCAGATAAAAAACTGAAAAGCAATATTTGCATCAAACATGAAAGCATAGTAACTTCTGAAGCGATCAAGGATAAACATGTTCATATCGTTAAAATAAGCATGGGTCATGCATAACTACAAATTTCAGCATCCTTGTCCCACTCTTTTTTGGATACTTTTAATGACTCAATAAAGAAGGAGCGCTAATACATGTGATGTATAGCACCGATGTCCTTCATGTTTTGTAGGAAAAGTTGGTTTACACCGCCATTTTTCGTACATTCAGCAAACACCGATGTAAACAATACTAGAAAGTTTAACATTATCGTTTTCGAGTTGCCACACATCCTTGGAGTGGAATTTACCGAATTGATTCCTCCATTCTCGAGTAACATTATCATTTTCTTTGCTAATCTTTGGCATGACAATGTGAATACTACCTATGGGAAATCTCATCAGTTGGTTAATGCACTCATTTGTAATAGGTATCTTACCCTTAACGGTTTGAATGACACTGTTTTTTATCAAACTGATCGAGTACCTAATACACCAATGTTACAGGTATCTCTTTAATGTTCAGTGAAAGAATACTCTCAAACCCCCTTTTTTACAACCTCTTGTTTTGTCCATTCTAATCATTTGATAGTCGTAGTCAAAGATATAGGAACTCCTAATTGCAATTGTATTGTACAAGGTATTTGGCCTTCCAATTGTAACATCAGCCTTCATGCACCTTTGTCTCTTCACTTCATTAATGTTAGGACTTATACTTTTGTCTCTGTATGACTTGGAGATATGCAACTGGTAATTCAGATGTATCTCATGGTTGTTCTCTTATGAAAGACAACATATTTTTATTTGTGTAACTAAGGTTAAGGTATAGTTATAGTAATATTGCCCCTAGACGTGTAGCCTAGTTGGAAAGGGCACTTGTAAATTTGACCCCACCTAACAAAGGTCAGGAGTTCGAGGTGGAGGCGTGCTCTCTTGAAATTATTGGATTCCCCAGTGTTGCCTTACCGCTAGGTGAGCTCGATTTACCTTTCACGTGATAGGCTTCTAGCGTGGTCCGGTTGGGGTTGCCGGTATATCAACCTTTTGACCCTACCTAACTTAGTTATAGTAATATTTGTAAGTAAGTATTTATACATGTAGCTTCTTCATGGGTATGTTGAGAGGCATGACATTTAGTCCAGAGTTCAATAATTCTGAGAGTCCATATACACTATAAAGGTGTCATTTAATGACACACGCTTTTAGTGACACAAAAAAAAAAAATCACTATATCTTACTTTTAGTATCACTTATGATAATTAAAGAGTAGGTGTAGAGCAATTTTTACCCACACTTTTTTAGAGTGTGTCACAAAAATACCTGATACCTATATCCACATACATTTTTAGTCACTATACATATATAATCGCTCTACGTTTACCCACTCTTTTAATGACATTTTTCGTGTGTCACTAAATGACATTTTGTTTGTTGTGATATACATTGTGGAAAGCGTCATACTAAGTTCCTAGTTCTCGTCATTGAAGCTCTAGAGTGCTAAATTTAAAGTCGAAGACCGAATTGCGTGGTAAATGAAGGAATCCTAAAGATGGAGAGAAATTCAAGTGCATGAGCAATGTAACCCTAAAATTGGGTAAACATACAAAAGAAGTGGAACGGATCCATTCTACAGAGAGGATAATTGTGGATGGAGTTGAATATAACAACTTGATAATTATATTTTTACAATTCTAGGAAATTAGCTAAAACCTAATTGTGGCAAACATACACATAAAGTCATAAACTGACATCGGGTGTATGGACTATGGACTAATTTGGTTTGGCTTTGTATCTTGACATTAAATTAGCTACGCCACCGACCATTTGGGATCGATTGGGTTGCTCCTCTAATAAAGTCAGCTCATATTTACCCTTTAACATGGCTTGAAGGGAACCATGCATGGTATAGTCGAGCTCGAACCCCATATATGACCCTCCAAAACCCCATCTAAATGCTCCCACTCCAGAAGTCCAATGCTTCTGGTGAAAGGTTTATAACCATTGATAAGCTCCTTTTCATGGACCATGTGGGAGTAGTTCACATCGGAGTTTCCCACAAAATATAAAATTGAGAAAACAAATATCAAATATGAGATGTATTTTTTGAGGACATGCACTTTTTAAGTTGGATTGTTTTTACGTTGGGTTGTCTGAATAACTAACACGGGTAACTGTTTGTTGAAATTCTCGAACTTGTTTCCGCGGTTATTCAGCTTGTACATTATTACTTAAATCAGATCCATGGGCGGACCTACGTGATAGGAGGGGTACCACGTGCCACCAGCTCTGTTCCTAATAATCTTGTTTTGCAGTGTAACTTTTTTTAAAGTTCTAGTTGTGCCACCACCATTTTATAAGTGTGCAAATAATATATTTGATTATTGAAAAAAATTTGAAGTGTGCAACTTAACTTTAAAAAATCTATAACCTCAAATATAACAAATATATTAAAATTTGAATACCTAAATAAGTTTAAAAAAATATAATAATCAAACTTTTGAAACCCAATTATGTAATAAAACTTAAACCCAATATTTGTATAAACCCAAGACACCTATAAGAATATAATATGAGAGTTAATCTTCAAGAATTAGAATAAATGAAAGTAATGAAGCAATAATCGATTGATTCCAAAAGATTTCCAAAATATTAAATATCGCAGAGGGCAACTATAGATTGTACGAGTCCACGGGGTAACTTTTTACTTGATCAACTTGTTTAATTAGCTGCATTTTATTTAAAAGTCTTTTGTTTATTTGAGATAATTTGTATTATTTTAAATTATTCATTTTTGTTTGTTGGTCCGACCCGACCATTCTAGGTAATTAAATTATCGAAGTAGTAGGATGACCTAGATTGTGCAACTGGCGACTGTCAATCTTGGGTCCGTCACAGATCGGAACATAGGTGTTTACAATCGTACTTGAACTCGATAAAGCTCCAATAATTCAATAGAAACTCGACAACGTAATTGGACTATATATCCTCCATATTGTCTATGAAATCAGCAAATAATATACACGAAATTTTGCAACGAAAGAAACTCTAGACAATGCAATTGCTTGAATATTCAATTTTTGCAACATAAATAATTGATAAAATTACCAAGAAAGGTATATAAAAGACAAAAATTGACAATAAATGTATTGTAAGAAATTTTAAGCTAAGAAATATAAAGTAAAACTTTATTTTGACTGAGAAATGACATAAAAGTCAAACTTTAGGCCACGAAAGTTAACCAAATGTTACTTTTTTTTAAACCAAAAAATGGATCATAAAATAAAAAATCTCAATTCTTAATTGGTCATCAATACATTTTTTTGCCAAAATTAACTATTATATTACCTTTTTTTGCCTCAAAAATTTTACATTACTTTTATTGCCAATTTTTGTATTTTATGTTACATTTCTTGGTAATTTACCCTAAATAATTCAAGCAAGATGATGACCTGCATAAATATCGTTAACTAGTTTATTTACCCGCGTATTACACGAATATTTATAATACATTGTTTTTTTATATATCATACAATAAACTAAAAGGTAAAGTCAAATATATTCTTTTAAATAAAAGTATACAAGGAAGATAATATTTTTTATCATCACCTATTAATTTATATATATATATATATATATATATATATATATATATATATATATATATATATATATATATATATATATATATATATATATAGAATATGGTTCGTGTGAGTACCTAAAAAATGCAGAGTACCGTGAGTACCTGTGAACACACGGGTTTAAGATGTGAACATGCTCCGAAAAAAAAGTTTTTTTTTTTTTAAATTTTTTTCATATTCATTTAGATACAAATAATATAAGCATATTTGTAAAAGAATTACACGCATTCACACTTCGTAGCCTCTTAAAAGTCATGTGAACGTGGAAAAATTCATGTGAACATACGTTCACAACAGTGCAGTTCATGTGAACTTGCACGTTTCACATAGTTATAGTGTGTGTTTATGTGTGATTTTTTGCAAGTAGTCTTATATTATTAATTTAAACATGATTATGAAAAAAAATTTCAAAAAAAATAATTTTAAGCGAGGTACCTCCGGTACTCCGCAAAACTAGTGGTACTCATTTGAACCCAAATCTATATATATATATATATATATATATATATATATATATATATATATATATATATATAATATATATATATATATATATATATATATGTATATATGAATATTAATTATTTTTTTATATTCTTTTAAATTTTTATTATATTATAATTAATAAGTTATTAGAGTATTAGATTTTATTGGATTTGATTCGAATTGAATTTAAAAATAGATTATATTGAATATGGATAGATATAGTTTAAATATTATTTGTTTTGTTTATAAAACTCTTAATGCTATATGTCACGTGGCTTCATGAGAAATGAATATATTTGCTCTTTTAATAATATTTATAGATATAGATTAATGTGAGAAACAAAAATGCTTTCATGACGCGAATGAGTATATATATTTTGAAAATGATAATATTATATTTAAAATTATAGATAAGCATCTCTGAAAATCAATAATCAAAGTTTATAATATTCATATTCGAAGTTTATCATCTCATTCTAAACTTTTGTTATCTTAATAGTTAAATTTTAAATATTGTCAGCAAAATATTTAACATAAAAAGTTTATCCGAATTTCTATATTTGGATTTAATTATGATCATTCGAGATAATAATGATAGATATTTATTTAGGTAAATATATTGCAATTAGGCATGGCAAAAAAAACCATCCCCGACGGGGAACCCGTAACTCGACCCCGATTTGACCGGGGAATCCCCGAGTTGACCGGGGATGGGGACGGGGAATCCCCGATTTAAAATAATGGGGATGGGGCGGGGATGGGAGACACTTTAATCCCCGAACCCGACCCCGGTTATAATTTATGTTTTAATATAAATTATTATATACATTTAACTTTACAATGTAAACTATTCATTACATTTATATAATATATTAAATATCATTGTATATGAACTTTTCTATAATTTAAAATACTATTATTATTTTTCATTTTATTGGTTTTATAAATGTTTTGCATCCATTTCTTTATTTTAGTTTTATTATAAAGTTATACGTTATACATGTAAATACCTCAAATATGTTTGAATTAATTTTTTTAATGTTTATTTACATATAGTTTTCTACTAAATTACTATTTATAGTTTAAACTTAAATAATCTTTAGGAACGTGAAAAACCCGATTCCCCGACGGGGATCCCTGATCTCCGATTGGGACGGGGATGGGAATAGAAACTCATTCCCCGCCGGGGATGGGGCCGGGGATGGGGGAGAGGATTATGAAGCGGGGATGGGGATGGGAACTAAGATCCCCGCCCCGCCCCGCCCCATTGTCATCCCTAATTGCAATATCTAATTTATTATTAGTTCATTAATAATAAAAAAAATTAAAATCAACATTTAATGTAATTAAGTTAAGAGTAAATTACATAAATGGTCCCTGTGGTTTGGTAGAAATTACGGATTTGGTCCCTGGTCTTTCAAAATTGCATAAACTGTCCCTGAAAACACTATTTGCTTGCATAAAAGGTCCCTGCCTTTAACATCCGTTTGCTACTGCCGTTAAATGGGTCACATGGGTGTCACGTGAGGGGTATTAAGGTCATTTGGCTATTTCCCTCCCATCTTCCTTATTTATCATCTGTAACCCTATTTCTATAATTTGGAGTTTCTCTCTCTCTCTCTCTATCTTTCTCTCTCTCTCTCTCTCTCTCTCTCTCTCTCCTTAAAAAACCAGAGGATCGATCAAGTGTATGCATAATGGTGATTTTGCAAATGTGGGTGCTCTGCTGTGATTCAAACATCTTGGACAACCAAAAATCCAGGAAGACGATTCTTTGGTTGCTCTAGCAATGTAAGTGTTTCTTTTACACTTTCATTCCTTGATTCGATTGTCTTGGACAACCAATAATTTCATCCTTTCTGTCTATCTCTATAGATTCTTTTGCATTTCAATAAGTTCAAGTTCATCTGTATTTTTTGTAGGTATCAAATTGTGGGTTTATTGGTTGGGTTGATCCACCTATTTGTAATAGAGCTGTGGAGATAATTCCTGGGTTATTGAGGTCAAGAAATAACCTGGAAGCATCTTTGAAAGCCAAAGCAGATGAAGCAAAAAAAACTAAAGATAATGTTGTTTGCTAGTTGGGTTTTGTTTGTATTTGTCTATTTCAGTTGAAGTACCATACATATATTTTGGATGTAATGCAAAGTACTATTGTATGGATTGGATGTACTTCAAAGTACTAATGTATGGATATTTTGGATGAAATTGAAGTACTAATTTATGTTATCTTTGATCCTTATTCAGTTAAGTTTTTGCAAATTGTTATTGAATGCATTGATGTACGCTACAGAATAGGGACTATGACATTGAATATTTTTAAGTACAAAAGGATAGCAACTTGTTGCCAACATTCAATTACTTAAAGTTGATAGTTAAGTTACATAGAGAACATAAGCTACCACAATTAAGATGATGCACATGTGTAATGTTTAGCATCAACAAAAGACAGTTAAATTACAGACCCAACATGTTTTTATCCAAAAAAAGGGATCAAGTACTATGACAGCAACAATCACATCTTCTTTTTCCCTTTGTTGTTGTTGTTTTTTGTTGTTGTTCCCTTCTTCTTTGTTGTTCCTTCCCTAATTTGTACTCCAGCAGCAGCTCCTTGAGTGTGATGTTTTGATCCTTCTTTAGCCAACTTGCAGCTCCTAGAATTGTGACCATGGCCTTGACATTTTGAACAAGTAACATCCCTGACAGACCTCCCATCATCTCCATGTGCTTGGCTACCACCATGTGCTTGGCTACCACCATCCAGTTGTTGGCCTTTGTAACTCCTTGAATTATGCCCAATGTTGTGGCATTTAGCACAAGTAACCGTTTTTCCATGTCTTGAAAGTTTACCTATGTTTAAAATGAATATAAGAATATTTATAATCGTCTCTATTAATTGACTTTAGAACCAACACAATTAATACAATAAGTTTACCTTCTTTGACAATGGGTTGACTCATTTCATCGGTAGTCTTTTTCCTCTTCTTCTTTGGCCTACCTACTTGAGTGTGATGTTGTGGTGGTGTAAGGGTTGTAGGACAAGATGACTTTGGCCACATCTTACTGCCGTTGATTGGATCAATCTTATAGTTGTAAACTTTTCTCCATGTGTCAAGCAAGTAACATGGATGAACCCAACTTTCAGGTAATCCAACTTGTTCCCCATTTTAAGCCATATCCCAGATTGTAGCAACCACATGCTTACATGGAATCCCAGTCAATTCCCATTTCCTACAAGAACATGACTTTGATACCATATCTACCACACATTAGTCTTTCCATGGACAGTAACTTGAAACTTTTTACCCCCATTCCATTGTACAATGTAGTCTTTAGCCTCATGTTTTATGAAGTCAAGCAACTTGGTTACATTTGGGGTAAGTGGTCCATCAGACTTATCAATCAACTTTTGGACATTAGCTATCCTTTTCATGAGGTAGGTCCTAATGTACTCTAAGCAAGTAATGATAGGTTTATCCCTTCCATCTACTAGCTGCTTGTTAAACACTTCACACATATTGTTTAACAAAACATCAGTATGACACCTACCTATAATGTATGCATAATGTGTATCAATAATAAAAGGTTTACCAACACATCAATGTTTAGCTTTTTTAATTAAGAACAAGTAATGTAATATATACCTGTGAAGTGTGATCTGCTCCAATGCTGAGGGGGTATTTGGTTTAACCACTCATAAGCTCCTTGATTAAGGTTTCTCAACTCTTCCATGGCCGACTCAAAATATGGAACAGTTGTTGATGTTGCAGCTTTCCAAAGCAGGTCTTTAAAAGCTTTTCCCTTCCATTGTAGCTTCATGTTTTCATGCACATGTCGTAGGAAAAATCTATGCTCAGCACAGGGATATAACTTTGCAATAGCAGGTATAACACCCTACAATCAAAATGAAGTTAAAACAAACATTAAAATGTAAAACAAAAATGGTATGTAAAACAAGAAGTGTATACCTTTTGTCTATCAGTAATGAAAGTGAAGTTTGAGTTTCTGTATAGATCCAAATCATTTCCCAGATTCTGCAAAAACCATTCCCAGGAATTTGTTGTTTCAGCCTCTACTACTGCATATGCCACTGGATATATGCCATTGTTTGGGTCAATACCCACAGCTGTTAAGATCTGTCCAGGAAAAGGTCCTTTCATGAAACATCCATCCAAACCCAACAAATCTCTCATACAACACTTGAACCCCTCCTTCAAAGCACCTAAACATACGTATATTCGCTTGAATTTCCTTGTACTTTCTGCTGGATTTGGTTCCATGACAACATCTACCTTAACTGTTGTTCCTATATTTGTTCTTTGCAATTCACAAACATAGTCCCTCATCACACTGTATTGTTGTATATAATCACCTTGTACTCTGTTCACTGCCATGGACTTAGCTCTGAAGATCTTCATAGCTGAAACACCAATCTCATACTTCTTTTGTAACTGCTCTTGCAAGGCTTTGATTGGAATTTCAGGATTTGGACCGATTGTTTCTTCAATCTCCTTTGACAAAAAAGTTGCAGTACATGCTTGCACATCTCGAGTTTGCAAGCACTTATGGACATCCGTAAATGTTTTTACCATCCATGTTTCTTCTTTTGTGCCTTTGGAAATGTGCACCACCCAAGGGCATGTGATCTCATTTGAATTTACCTTTTTAGCCTTACGTGAACTAGGGTTGGTAGGGTTGGAACCCTTAAGTTGACTGGGCCCTACAACTTCATTATTAAATAAAGGAATACTCCCTCTGCATATTGCTCTCACCCTAACTTTATCATTCTTCACAATATGTATTTGTCTTCTAGTCTCAATTGCGTGTAACCTTATCATTTCTCTTACACTGCTTTTACTACCAAAGACTTGCCCAACATAAAAGCTTGACTTGCATACACCTACATGCTTTTCTTTTCTAACTTTTTTCAACTTCTTATTTCTATTATGCTCCAAATCAGACTCTGACCCAGTATCAAAGTCATCCAAATCAATTTCTTCTTCATTCCTTTCATCTTCACTCACATCCTTTTTATTCTCCACAGTTTCCATCCATTCTGCATCCTTATCAATGTTTAGGTTAAAATCCCTCATATCTACATTAAGTTCATGAAACATGTTGTCTTTGTCATTTATAAAGTCACTGTCACAAGCTTTCATCTTCTTCACTGTCTTCATCAACCAACCTCTGTTGGACTTCAATGTCTTGTTGTTCCATGCCCTGCCCAACCTCAATGTTTGTTTCATTTCCAAATGTTTCATTCTGTTGACTCCTACTACCTTGGTTTTCTTCATGCCCGTGTGATTGATTACCACTTGTGAAATTGAAATCAGTGAAAAAAGGATCAAAATCATCATTCATATATGCACTTGCAAAATCAATACCAATCTCAAATTCCTGCCCAGTCCCTTGATTGCCCAGTTCCATCTCATCTCCCAGGTTCTATCCAATCTCAGTGACTTGTTGCTCCATCTCATCTCCCAGGTTCTGTCCAATCTTAGTGACTTGTTGCTCCATGCCCTGTCCCAGGTTCTGTCAATCTGAGTCATTTCTTGCTCCATGCCCTGCCCAAACTCATTTGTTTGTTGTTAATTGCCAAACCCAATCTCAACTGGTTCCTCTGTTGTGGCCTCACCAACTTCATTACTTTGCACATTGTCATTAGGGTTTTCATACCATTCCAACATAAGTCTTTTCTTGGATTTGGACACTTTTTCCTTTTTTGATGATACTTGAGATGGTTCCACAGGTAACTCTTCTATTGTAACCTTACTTGTTTGTGGAGACTTGTCATAAGTTTTTAGGTTTGTCATCCCATGTTCAGTGTACACATTGATCAACTTATGCACACCAACATATTTTCCCAATACCCTAACATCCATATCACTAGCCAATGCATGCAGTCCATAATCTAATCCATGTTCAGGTTTACAGAATTGGTAGTACATCAGATCATCTTCTTTATACCCTATTTCTTCCATCATGTAAATCAACTCATGAATAGAAAACAAGTCAAAATCGATATCATCCACATAACACTCTTTTCCATTCACATACTTCCTACCGGTACCTCTTGTAAAAACCCCACCATGATTAATCTTCAAACTAAAAATTGAAGGCTCGTTTTCTGCATTTATATTTTAAGAAACTCAACAAATGGCAATAACATTAACAAAACATCACAATAGTGATAACAAACAATCAAGAAAAGATTTCTAAAATATCGAACACATATTTAAAATACAAATACTATAAAAAAAGACTACAATAACTCACGATAAGCTTCCTGTGGGTCAAAATCTTCATGTGCACCTCGAAACCTCCATTGCGTAGCCATTAGGCTCAACAATACAAAAGGAATTTACATAGACAGCGAACGATCGAAGAAGAAGATATGAGGATTAATTTCGCAGAAGAAAACCATGGGGATTAAAAATGTAATCCTTGTTTCATTTAATGACACTCAAGTACGTACGCTTCAGTTATCGAGGACATCAAATGGGAGGGAAATAGCCAAATGACCTTAATACCCCTCACGTGACACACATGTGACCCATTTAACAGCAGTTTCAAACGGATGTTAAAGGCAGGGACCTTTTATGCAAGCAAATAGTGTTTTCAGGGACGGTTTATGCAATTTTGAAAGACCAGGGACCAAATCCGTAATTTCTACCAAACCACAGGGACCATTTATGTAATTTACTCTTAAGTTAATGTGTTAAATTAGGGAAAAAAAGACAGGAAAATGAAATTTTCGTGCATTGTGGATCCGCCACGTGACAATAAGTGTTTTGCTTTATTATAATATATATAGATAATTATGAAAAAAATAATCTCACTGTTTAGATTTGAACTGGATTACGGTTTATTTGAATAACGAATTCCGGTAACCATCCGAAACCACACCAAACTTGAACTTTTTATTTGAATAACGAATTCTGGTACCATCCGAAACCACACCAAACTTGAACTTGTTTTTGTACTTACGGTTAAGTGGTTGGCTAAAATATAGGAGTTGGGTTTTGATGAAGGACGATAACCATGTAAGTCCCGACCATTGAACGAGGTGGAAGTACCGGCTCATTGCTCTAATTAAGCCAACGTTTTCTTACAATAAAGATGAGAGAGTGTGTGCACCGAGTCCCTCAGGTGGCTATAGATACAATTTCATCCGTCCTATTCACATGGCAAGGTCCAAATCGTTGAGCCCTCCCTGAACCCAACTTAATGCCCCCACTTGGGTCTCAGACCTACATTACATTGCGTCCCCGTCCCCGACGGGTAACGGAGATCCCCGATGGGTATTCGGGGATTTTTACCCGCTTAATTTTACGTTATATATATTATAATTAATGTTTATGAAATAGAATAATTGGACATAAAATATTATATTTATGTGTTTAATTAATATAACATTAGATTAATAACTCGACACAAAAAAATATTAATTGATTGATCACCTAATAAAAATTGTTATAACGATGCAATATTTCTATATATAATTAAATCTAATTACAATGTCAAAAATGAAACATAAAACTTCAAACACTATTAATGTAATAAAGTTCCTACAAAAGAATCAAATTAGTTAACATTAAATTAATTAGTATATTAATACGATTTTCCTACGTATATTAGATGTGTATTATTTGTAATTATAATAAACTGTGAAACTTAACACTTAAATAGAAATCTAACTTCAAAAATATAATTAATCTTATTAAGATTATACAACATTTTAAAAGTACTCAAAATAAAAAACTACAATGTTGAACAAGAAATATGCATGAATATATATTCAAACATATTTATATACTATGCATATAATATATGATTCATATGTATAATATTTAATCATTTAATTACTCATATATGTATTTAACTATGATATTCATATGCAATATTTAAGTATTTATATAAAATACATATTTTTATATTTATATTACGTTCCGGGTACGGGGTCGGGTACAGGTTCCCGAGGGGTAATCTCATCCCCGCCGCCATCTCCGGTTTTAGAATTCGCGTATTACCCGTCCCCGTCCACGATCAACTCGGGGATTCCCCGGTCAAAACGGGTTCGGATGTCGGGTTCTCCATCGAGTTCGGGAGTTTTTGCCATCTCTAGCAATAACTGGATCGTTGAAATTCTCACCCAAATGACCAATTAGCTAAACAAAAAATATCATCCCAAAAGGACAGAACATTATCTATCTTAAAATAAGTGACTCAACATTTTTTATTATTCATAACAATTTACAACTATATACTAAAAAAAAGTCGTTTCAAAATTACGTAATTGGGTTTGCAATAGCTAGATCGTTGAAATTCTTTATCCAAAATACCAATGAGGTAAATCGAAAATTGCCATCCCAAAAGACCAAAACAATGTTGTTTTTCAAAAAAATTTAGTTTGGAAAAAACGAAACAATATGCAGATTCAAAAAGTGAGAGTCAGGTTTGAAGGAGAACACAAACCCGTTGAAATTTTAGCCCAAGACCATGGAAAGAGTAACACTTCACGACGCTGCTCTGATATTTTGATTGTCTAGTTTGAAAACCGTTTGGTGAGGTTATTCTAAACAGTGGCGTAGCTACTCAAGCACTTAGAGGGGCCATGTCCTCCCCTAACATTTATGCAGCCATCTACTTTTATATATATATATATATATATATATATATATATATATATATATATAGGTGGGTTCGATGGAGAACCTCCATGCATCGAAGAACCTTGAAGAACCTCCATGCACGACCACAAATGCATCACAATTCCCCCGTAATGCATCATTATTTCTATGTGATGCATCAAATTCCCGCATGATGCATCGATTTCTACATTATTTCCATGTGATGCATCAAATTCTCGTGGATGCATCGATTTCTACGTGATCCATTTCAGTATTTCTAGTGATGCATTGTGGTTCTCCAAGGTTCTTCGATGCATAAGGTTCTCCATTGAACCCAACCCTATATATATATATATATATATATATATATATATATATATATATATATATATATATATATATATATATATATATATATACACATACATACATACATATATATATATATAGGGAGGTTCAATTGAGAATTTTTGTGCATCGAGGCACAAAAGAACCTCCACTAGCCCTTGGATGAAAAGAATGTGTGAGTTAGATCAAATGGCAAAAGGGTAATTAAATAGAAAGTTTTATGCATCAAGTGCACATAATGAAATTCGCGGAGGGGTAAAACAGGAATTATGCAATCCTTATTTAATTATTAAACTTCCAAAATTAACAAAAATAATACAAATTCAAAATACATAAAAATACATGCATATCGTTCATCTCTTCATGCATATCGTTCATCTCTTCCAATAATAAATCATGCATATCGTTCATCTCTTCCAAAATCAAAATACATCAAAATACAAACATGAATTGTTCATACAAACATAAATCATGCATATCGTTCATCTCTTCCAAAATCAAGAGGGGGCTAAGAGAGAGGAGAGAGAGAGAGAGAGAGAGAGAGAGAGAGAGAGAGGGAGAGGGAGTGGTTTTAGGAAAGACGTTAATGGTGATTTTCATACCAAATTTAGCTATCAATTATCTTAAAAACATTTAAATTAAAAAATAATTTCCATACATTTAATATCCCTTAAATGCCTTTTGTGCACCCTTGGTAGATAGTCCGATGCACAAAAGTTCTCAATGGTGTCTCGATGCACAAAAGTTCTCAATCGAACCCCTATATATATATGTGTGTGTGTGTGTGTGTGTGTGTGTGTGTATATATATATATAGATTTAGGTTCAAGTGAGTACCACCCATTATGCAGCGCACCAGAAGGTACCACCCTTAAAAGTAATTTTTTTGAAATTTTTTTCATGAACATGTTGTAATTAACATTACACAGATCATATGTGAATTTCACGCAAATCCGAACACTCTAAGTGCATGAAAACACGAATCACATAAATGCACGTTCACATGTCTTCAAAATTATGTAAGTGTGCGTTCACATCATTTTTTAGGAGCTAGGAGATGTGAATGCATGTGAAATTTACATATGATCTTCATAATGTTAATTAAAACATGTTTATAAAAAAAAAAATTTAAAAAAGTTTTTTTAAACGTGGTACCTTCTGGTGCGCTGCATAACGGTGGTACTCTCTCGAACCATATTCTATATATATATATATATATATATATATATATATATATATATATATATATATATATATATATATATATATATATATATATATATATATATATATATATATATAGGCTTAATAGTTGTATATTTTGTCCCACTCTAGGAGCCCAAGCAACCAAACAAATATGATGTGAATGCCCATAAAATAGCAAAATGTCTACTTTTTTTCACTGAGAAAGATAATACGAACTAGTTTAATTTAGATTCCATTTTAGATGATTTCATAGATGTAAAGGAACGTCTTACATGTGCAATTAAAACTTTATAAGTGATGAATGGCCGATGAATGTTGTTTTTAAACCATCTTTCGTTTTGTCTTTTTTCATATATAAATTTCTACTAGCAAACCAATATTCGACCTAGTGCGTGTGATACCTATTCGTGCATCAACAACTTTGTATTTTATGTACAGATTCGTGTGATGTTAACATTTAATACGTATTTGACATCATAGGTATTTGTTTAACGACTAATAGCTATTTATAAATTTAAAATTAAATATGTAATTACTTCATAAATGTTAATAATTAGTACAACACAAATATCTAATGACTTCTCTTCTAATCTAATGCAAGCATCGATCACCCCTTCATACATCCCAAGTTTAGCAAACCACTGAGTACGTTAATGTTTCATGTTCCGGTGTAACTCTTCATTTGAGCACGCTCATGTCGTCATTACTTTTGGTGTTTTTTGCATGACATTCAATGTGGTTGGATAACACAATGATTAGGTTCGGTAACTTGGGACATAGTGTTTGAACGTGCAAAGAAGCTGCCAATTATGTGTTTTCGTTTGAATGATATGATTTTGCTATTATCCGAGTATTCTTTTAGAGCAGCAACCGGCATAATTGATTGTATAAGTCGTGAGCTGTTACTCTTTCCCATGGCATTGCACTAAAATTTCCAGAGGTTTGTGTTCTCCTTCAAACCTAACTCTCACTTTTTGAATCCACATCTTGTTTCGATTTTCCCAAACTAAAAATATTTGAAAAACGACATTGTTTTGGTCTTTTGAGATGACATTTTTCGATTTTGCTCATTTATTGGAAAAAAGAATTTCAAGGATCCGGTTATTGCAAACCCAATTTTGTAATTCTGAAATGACTCTTTTCGTATATAGCTGTAAATTGTTGTGTATAGTAAAAAATGTTGAGTCATTTATTTTAAGAGAAAATTTCATATATACCCCACCGAAAATTCATAATATCGTATATACCCAACTTAAAATTTTAATATAATATATATCTCTCCTAAACATCATAATATCATATATACTCTATTTTAATAATTAATATCACATATATCCCTCGTAAACATTATTAATATCATATATACCCAAATTCATTAATTTAATTATTATTAAAACTTTAAACTCATATTTAATATTGATTATTAATTAATGACCATTATACTCTTACTTACTTCTTCTTTCAACTAAACCTTCAAAATATCATATTTATCCAACTTAAATTGAAATATCACATCCCTTTAAATAGTTTTATATAATTTGTTTTTGTAAACTTTACTATCTAAATTTCAATAGTAAAACAAATTAACATTAACAATAAAAAAAATTGTATTATATTTTTGTTCGTTTGTAATCAAATCGTATCGACTTATTGTATTATCTTATTTGTTTTTTCATGCAATTTTTATATACAATTAAGTGATTATATATTATGTTCTCTCTTATATTTTCTTTTCGAATTTATAGTTGTATTGCATTTTTTTTTAATTTAGTATATATCTTTTGTTTTCTATATACACAAAAAAATACACAAATAATAAAATTGGATAACAAGTTATAATTCAAATACTAGAGTAAATATAAAAAATAAAAAAATAAAAAAAGTAAACTAGAAAAAACAATAATTATAAAACAAAAGCAAACTTGAAAAAAAAAAAGAAACTAATGTATATAGGAAACAAAACATATATACTAAATTTAAAAAATGCAATACATTTATAAATTCAAAAAGAAAAAGAAAAGAAAGAACATAATATAATCAGTTAATTTTATATAGAAAAGTGCAAGAAGAAAAAAAGAAAATATAATAAATCGATACAATTTGATTACAAACAAACAAAAATATAATACAATTTTTTTCATTGTTAATGTTAATTTGTTTTACTATTAGAATTTACATAGTAAAGGTTACAAAAATAAATGATATAAAATTATTTAAAGGGATATGATACTTTAATTTAAGTTGGATAAGTATGATATATTGTAGGTTTAGTTGAAAGAAAAAATAAGTAAATGTATAATGGTCATTAATTAATAATCAATATTAAATATGAGTTTTAAAAGTTTTAAAAAAGTTAAATTAATGAATTTAATTATATATAGTATTAATAATGTTTAAGAGGGATATATGTTATATTAATTATTAAAATAGGGTGTATATGTTATTATGATGTTTAAGAATGATATATATGATATTAGAATTTTAAGTTGGGTATATATGATATTATGAAGTTTTGGAGGGGTATATATAAAATTCTCTCTCTTTGATAAGTTAGGCTGCTAAGCCTCTTGCACATGTTAGCGTAACAATGCACCCGTCCATGAGTTCAATATAGTATTGTTTTTTATTCATTCTATGTGTCAAATCTTAATTAATTAATATTTATGGTCATTTGTTATCAAAGCTTGAAGACTAATGCAATTCTATTTCTCTTCAAATCTTCGTATCAAACGCAACCTTAAGAATTTGACAGTCGATAATAGTTGAATAGAAGCCCTAAATGTTTGAAATATTTTTGTTAGATGATACTATACGTAAAACATGCAATCAAACAAATGTATAATTCACATTTGTATTGGGACGAGTTTAATTTGCTTCGTACTTCATTACCAATATATGTAAACATGCAGTGGAAGAGTCACGATTTTTGGTCGGCGGTGACACAAATTTGAGTCGTGTTTTCGATTTTACAAATTTATTAATTAGATTGGTCGGGTCTGGTTAATAGTCGATAATATTAATTGAAATTTCATTAATTTTGGGATTGAATAAAATTAATGGTATTGACTTTGATGAAATGAACCAAAATAACATATTATAAATAATTAGTTAGATTGGTCGGTATTATATTATTAATTCATTGTTTTTTTATTTGTTACATTAAATTATAAATAATTATACTACAAATTTATTTATTTGATCAAAGATTATAAAATTTTTTGATTAAATTGTTCTAATTGCGTTTTAATATTTAAAAAGCACGGTCGCACGTTCAAAAAATCACCGGTTGCACATACAAAAAATCATAAAAAATTACATTGCGTGATAAAATTATTGGCGGAAGGATCGGTGGCACGTACCACCCCAATTCCACTTGTGTCCGCCCCTGTAAACATGTGATTCTATATTATATCAACACTATCATATCCATGCATTTATGGATTAAATTATTGGTTTATTATGAAAAAAAAAAAAAACTATGTTTTTTTTATTTTTGTGTTTTCGTCTCTCCATATTATTTTTTTCAGAAAGTACTCAAGTTAATTTTTTTTCCTGGTTTTGTGAAATTTAACTATTAGAGCCCTATTATATTTAGTAAACCGGATTTTTAAAAACTGTAAACAGGGTTTCAATAGTCAAATTTCATTAAACAAAAAAAATTTAACTTAAGGACTAGTCTGAAAAAAAAATAACATTGAAGGACGAAAACGTAAAAACATCTTGTTTTTTTCATATTAAACTCTTAATTTTTTAACATATAATTAAACTTTGAAGCAATCTATTCATGTCCTAAAGTTTTCGACTTCAATTCGCAAACAAATCAAGATTAAGAAATATAATTAACAAATAAGTTGTTTTAATTCTCACATCTTAGATAGTATACATTATTCCATTATAAAGTTGTGGGGTAATTATTCAACAATCAAAAATCCAATTTTGTACTTTTCAAATGCACAAGACAAAGGAATAGTACTAGTAAATTAATTAAGAGTTTGGTTCGTAGATTTTTTTATTTGGAATTTACATTATTTCAAATGATTTATATTATATAGCATATTCATTTGTGAGATAACTAGTATTTAAAATCTTAAAACGAGATTGAGTTTATAAATAATAAAGAATGAAGAGATTTAATAAATCATGTGAATTTATATCCTTACTGAAATTTACAAATCAGACACACCATTATAAATGCAAATCACAGTAAATCGTACACTTTTATCTTTTTCTTTTATTTATAAAATTAAGATTTCAACACTCGGAAGCATTCAAATGCATGAGTCAAAGTAGTAGTCACTAGTACACTAAATATCTGCAAAGTGGTAGTCATTGGTATACATTACGTATTCTATCTCTTTCTTTGAACTTTCTAAATTAAGACTTCAACGCTTTATAGTAGTTGAAATCAAACTTTTTTATTTATTTTAAATATTTTTGTTATAGGATCTGACAAGTAAAATCCGTATCTATTTAATTTATTAAAATAATAAATAGATTGTCACTTGACACTTAATTACGCTGTCATTTGATGTAGTATTCATTTGACACGAGTAATTAACAGTTTTAATTAAATAATTTATTTATAGTTACTATGTTTTAGGGCTTCTGTTACAAACTGAGATTTTGATTTTTAAAGGTTAATATTAATTATTAATAAAGCTAAAGATTTATTGATCTCAATTATGTATTGTTATTAATTATAAGTAAAACTAAGGATTTATTATGTTTTTCTCATTCATTATATGGATGTTTTTTAAATTATTATAATAATTCTTTTCATTCTGTAATCTATAATGGTTAAATAAATATCGAGTCACATCTTTTTTGTAATATTCATAGTTTGTGTAATTTATCATCAAATTTTATAATTATTTTAAAATTTGTAGTTCATTAGAAAAGTTGTTATTCAACAAATCCGTATATTATACGAGTAAATAAACTACTCAATCGTATTAATCGACCATATGAATTATTTCACATTTGTATTTGAGCGAGTTTAATTTGGTCCGTACTTCATTGTATATATACGAAAACATGTGATTCTATATTATATCAACACAATCATATCGATGTATTTATGGAATAAATTCATTTAACTTGTAATAAACATTGAAGCAAAGTAATTATGTCTTGATATCTCGAAATTCAATGCACAAATAAATCAATATTGGCAAACTTTAGGGGTGACAATTTTGATCCAACGGACCAAACAGACTAGACGGTTAAATTGACCCGTAGTAAAAAACTAATATAAAACATAGAAACCCCAAACAAACTCAACTTGTTAGCTTTAAACGGGATTACATCATCAACGATGGTTTAAATGATGTATAAAACTTGACAACCGGTTTCAACAATTAAAATTTATTCCACGTGGATTATTTACCGGTCCACGTAGGATTAATAACCGATTTCAACCGGTTGTGCATTGATAAAACATTGATTTACTAATTTTTAGTTATTTTGGGGTTTTCTATGGAACGAAAAATTGTTTGGGGTTTTAATCACAAAAAAGCTGACAAGTTGAGGGGTTTTTGCACAATTATCCCTTTATAAAATAGTGTGTTAAACAAATTGTTCTCTGAAATTTTTTTAAAAAATTATGTAAAATTTATGACTTTTAATCATCAACCCGTTTGCTTTAAGGGACAAAAATTGACACACCTAGGCAAATTCAATGGCGGGTAATTGTTTAAAAAATGGAAAATCCAAATTTTTTTGATGAGCTTTATCCTTGGTATTATCCAAACACACGAGACAAAGTAAGCATGCCCAATTATCAACGAAGACACTCCTACATGTCGTGTAACAAATAAAATTGCATATGTTGGTCATCGTTGATTCTTAGATGTTAACTTTTTATGGAGAATGAGTTTGGAATTCAACGGACAACACGAGACTAGCCTAGCGACTCGTACACCTGGAAAACATTCTGACTTTGGAGGTAATTAGAGAAAAGGAGAGGCTTTTGAGTTGAACTGGACCAAACGAATCATATTTTTTGAAAATATGATTCAAAATCTAAAAATTCAAAAATTGTTATGGTTGCAAAAAAGGGGTAACAAGTTATTTAAGCCTCATCCAAAATATGTATTCACGGATGAAATCTAAAAATTCAAAAATCGTTATGGTTGCAAAAAAGGGGAACAAGTTATTTAGCCCCGTCCAAAATATGTATTCACGGATGTTGATCGAAAATTTTTTTGTCAATTTATAAAACACGTTAAGCTTACTGATGGGTTTGGATCTAACATGAGAAAGAAAGTTACTGAAAATGATACTAACATTTCTGGGTTGAAGTCTGACGTATTCTTATGCAACGTCTAATACCGATTGGAGTCAGAGCTTTTTCGGACAAAGCTATATATATATATATATATATATATATATATATATATATATATATATATATATATATATATATATATATATATTGAGGTTCTATGGGGCACCATATGCATCGGGAACCAAATGGGAACCAAAAATGCATTGCTTGTTTACAAATGGTGCATTAAATGCATTTTGGGAATGCTTGATAATATATTGTTAAATTATAAGATTTAATTTAATATTTATCATTTATTTAGGAAACTAAATAAAATGATCAACCACCTTTCCATAAATCCACACCCTTTTCTCTCTCTTTCCCTTTCTCTTTTATGGCTAGCCTCTCTCCATCTTTCTTTCTCTCAACCAGTTTTCACAAGACAACCACTACTACTACCGCCAGACCCAGCACCACCATCGCTGTCCACCGTCGGTATGCAACTCTGCACCATACCTGTGCATCGATGTTGACGAGAATTTGCTTGCGTCTGTTGATCATGATTTTTGAGTATCAGTTTTTTCACAAACAGTTCATTCTACGATTCTGTATCATGCTTATGGCTAGTCAAAGAATTCTAAGATTCTTTATTAATGTTGGTGGTTATTGCTTCCAAGAAATAGTTGGAGCATATGGTATTGGTTGTTTCAAACATGATGCACAACAGGAATGCATCACGACAATGATGAACACATTGAAGACGTTGATGAACACGTTTAAATTTAAGAGATGCATCACGAAATTAACACGTTTAAATGTAGAAATGCATCACGATTTTAGTGATGCATAATGACGGAACAAAGAGGAGGATGAATATGGCCGAAATGCATCACGATTTTGGTAATGCATAATCATGGAATAAAGACGACGATGAATATGGTCGAAATGCATCATGTTTGAAATTGAATTGGATGAAGATGCATCGTGTTTGAAGACGAATCCAATAAATTGGATGAAGATGCATCATGTTTGTTTAGATTCGGATAGAATATATTCTGAATTCAAGCATCTTCCGATTTTGCCCTTCCGCGCGCGAGAAGTTATGCACTCTTGCACCCATTTTGAAGTTAATTACCATTTTGCCACTGCAATCTGAACCATTAAAATTCAATATCTAACGGTGCATACAGGTTCCCAAAGTACACAATGCATACAGGTGCCCCATAGAACCTGACCCTATATATATATATATATATATATATATATATATATATATATATATATATATATATATATATATATATATATATATATATATATATATATATATATATATATGTATATATATATATATATGTATATATATATATATATATATATATATATATATATATCTGTGTGTGTGTGTATGGGGATGAGATCCATTATGAACAAGATATTGTTGTGAACGTTGTGAACAAATAAAAAATATATATATAATCATTCATATATATCAACAAGTGTTTGTAACATGATTCATATGGTTCAAAAGGTTCATAGAAGTGTTTTCAACAAGATTCAAAACATTCAAAAGGTTCATAGTAGTTTTTATGACAAGATGCATAGGATTCAGAAGATTCATAAGATTCGACAAATTCATAGGATTCAATAAAATCAATAGGATCCAATAATATTAATAGGTTAATAGAAGGGTACGGTAGTATTTTCAACAAGATTCATAAGATTCAAAGCTATTTTATGGTTGTTCACAACAATAAAGTGTTCACAAAAGATCTTTAGTCTATGTGTGTGTGTGTGTGTGTGTGTGTATTCACGTTCAAGTGAGTACCCTTAGTTTTGCGGAGTACCGGAGGTACCTCGCTTAAAACCATTTTTTTTTTTGAAATTTTTTTCATAATCATGTTTAAATTAATAATATAAGACTACTTGTAGAAAATCACACATAAACACACACTATAACTATATAAAACGTGCATGTTCACATAAACAACACCGTTGTGAATGTATGTTCACACTAAACACGTTCACATGATTTTTAAGAGGCGAGGAAGTGTGAATGTGTGTAATTCTTTTACAAATAGGCTTATATTATTTGTATTTAAATGAATATGAAAAAAAATTTAAAAAAAAAAACTTTTTTTCAAAGCATGTTCACATCTAAAACCCGTGTGTTCACAGGTACCCACGGTACTCTGTATTTTTTAGGTACTCACACGAACCATATTATACACACACACACACACACACACAACACACACACGCACACACCAATAGTAGAGCTTTGCACGTTTTTTAAGCAACTTTGCTCCAAAACGCTGTTGGTGGAGGATATGATGAAAGCGAATAATGATATCATTACAATCATGTGCAAATTAGAAATGATATATTCTCGAATACTTTTTGACATTATGGTTCATTTAGTTTTGCATTTACCTCACGAAGCCCTTTGCTGAGACCTTATATATATATATATATATATATATATATATATATATATATATATATATATATATATATATATATGAGATGGATGTATCTGTTTGAAAGATATATGAAAAACTAAAGTGTTATGTCAGAAATAAGGCGAGACCCGAGGGTTCCATAGCTAAGGGTTATGTTGCCGAAGAAGCTTTAAAATATAAACCAATTCTACGTAGCATATATAAAGACGCAGAACCATTAAAGCACAAAATCATTAAGAACCCGACGAACAGATGAATGTATTATATGAATGTATTCTATGCAGAATACCATGTATTCTATATAGAGTATCAATACCAGGTAATCTATATAAAATATCGCAGACGAACTGAAACAGAAATAAGAAGATTTCATTTAGACACTTTATCAAACACTTGGTATGCAACTTATACAAAATACAGCAAAAACACAGTTTTAAACAAAAATAACATCCAAATCTTGTGAATCATAAACAACAAAAACACATATTTAAACAACAAAAACCTTTAGATCGAAACTCTTTTTTAACAAAAAAAACATATATCTAAGTATCATATTCGTTCTAGATTTGGATCTTACAAAAAACCTTTGTGGCTTCATTATTTCGTCTTTTACCATCATCGTTTATTGACCATCATGGCTTCAAAATCGTGAGAGAGATAATAATAAAAAGAAAAGGAAGTGAGTGTGCTGACGAAGATTCGTGGTGGCGACGTGACAACGACGATGGCGGTTGGGGATGGCGGCTGTCTTTCAGGTCTTGAGAGAGAAAATGAGAGATAAATAGAGGAAGGAAACAACTTTTATATTAATCCTTGTTTTTTATTTAATGAGAATTAATTGTAGGAATAGAGTGCCGATACCAATTATAAAATATAAGAAATGTATTACGAATTACAAGTCAGAAATGAAATTACAATACACGGAAATTAATAAAATACGGATATTAAAATTACAAGTAAAGGAAATAACAATACTGAAAATTAAATTACAATACGAAAAAGACGGCTGAGTCTCGTGTTAGACACGATTCGCTTAAAACAGATTCGAAATCTGTTTCCCAGGGTACAACAACCAAATCAGCATGTACTGCCGGAGGTAACCAACTTGCCTGAAAAATCACGTGAATTGAAGGTGTTCTTCGTTCTTGGAAGCATCAACGTCTTGCCGTTAAAGTGCAAAAAGTTTCAAGAATGCAAAGTGTTTTCCAAGTCTTTCAAGTGTGTTTTGGTGTTTGCATCTCCATCCCTTTTATAGGAGATGAGTTGTAACAACAAATTAATTATATTTAATTGTAATAATAAAAAATAACCAATTTTTTATTAATAATTAAACATAATAATTGTATTATTAAACCATGAGTTGTAACAACAAATTAAATATATTTAATTGTAATAATATAAAAAATTTATTAATAATTAAATATAAAAATTCTATCATTAAATCATTTCTGTAATGGCTCTAATATTGTCTAGATTCGTCCAAGACACAAACGCGGCTCACGCAAAAAATACCTTATACAAAGTACGAGGCAGATGCGGGCGCACACAAGTTTAATGATTTGCTATTGTTTGGACCCAAGATTTGTCTGGGAATAACTTGTCATGCTTTTCAAGGATCCTTCTTATAAACCACTCATGGTTTAGTCATTCTTCCTATGTGGGACAAGTTTTCACTCTTTTAACTTGCATTTTCCCACATCAAACACCAATCTTTGAGCATCGATATCTCATTCATCTTAGCTCCGTTTTACACGTTCTTTATATCGTTGTAATCCTCTCTTCAAGGAGATTACATACCCACAAAATATTAATTATATATCTCACAATTGTATATAATTATATTTGGTCCAAAAACATGGAAAATACACTTTTTCTTTGAAAAATTTACACTTTTTTCCAACAATCCCCACATGAATGAGAGATCGATCGAAAACACAATCTAATCATCCCCCACATGTATGAGATTGATCGAAGACACATAAAATTCCAATGAATTTTCAATGGTTGAAATCTTGCATAGGATAGGTAGATGTAAACCTTTGAACCTTCCCTTATGAAATGCACTTAGTCTTCTAGCCGTCAGTAGAACTTGATGTCTTTGAACTGAGCTGCCATTTGTGAAGACGACAATACACTTCACACAAGAATCTCCCTAACAAGGTTAACTTCTCATAGTCGTGTCCGTTATGGTCATGGAACACTAGCCTGGTTCTGCGAGAGCTACTAAGAATTGTGCCCCTACAAAATCCAGTCGAAGCGACCCCACTTCTCTCTCACATAGGTGATTTCTCCTGAATCATTAAAAGCATAAATGATTTCGACCGAATCATTATAAAATGTTTAACCTCATTGTCACTAAAATGATTTTCTTCTAGAAATCATATAGGAATGGACTAGGAGTTTTTCACAAACCCCCACAGTAACCACACTTTATTCATACAAATAGGTTGTCCTTTTGAACCAAGATCTTGGGATCTCCAGTCAACAAGGTAAGGTTTTCCTTCGTATGAATTTATTCATTCATGGGCTTTAGTCTCATTCCTTTTGACGACTTCAAAACTAACTCTCTATTTAAGCCTTTTATAAGCGGATCCTCTATGTTATCCTTTGACTTCACATAATCAATAGTAATGGAGACATATAATATGTCTTGACTTACCATTATACATTATGTTATGCTCTCTACCAATCGCAGATTGGCTATCACAATGTATAGTGACGGCTGAAACGGGTTTCGGCCACTTTGGTATGTCTTCAGTAAATTGACGTAACCATTCGGCTTCTTCACCACATTTATCTAATGCGATGAATTCAGATTCCATCGTAGATCTAGCTATCACTGTTTGGTTGGAAGACTTCCAAGAAATAGCAGCCCCACCAAGTGTAAATACATATCCACTTGTAGATCTGGAATATTTTATATCAAATGTCCAATTCGCATCGTTGTATCCTTCTATCACAGCTGGATATCTCTCTTAACTCAGTCCTTGCTCTCGAGTATATCTCAAATACCGAAGTACTCGTATCACACTTTTCCAATGAATCCAACTTGGATTACTCGTGTACCTACTTAGCCTGCTTACAGCATATGCTATGTCCGGTCTGGTACAAGACATTAGATATATTAGACTGCCTATAATTCTTGAGTATTCTAGTTAATTAACACTTTCACCTCTATTTTTTCGATAGATTTTGACTAGTGTCAATTGGAGTTTTAGCTATACTAGAATCACCATTACTAAATTTCTCAAGAATTTTATCCACATAATGAGTTTGACTTAACACAAGACTATCTTGGGTTCGTGTGATTTTAATACCAAGAATCACTTCTGCTAAACCCATGTCTTTCATGTTAAATTTGGATTTCAACATCTCTTTCGTTGAATTAATCATTCTTTCGTTACTACCAACGATAAGCATATCGTCTACGTATAAACAAAGAATGATATATCCATGTTTTGTATCTTTCATGTACACACACTTGTCGCACTCATTAATTTTGAATCCACAATCTAGCATGACGTGGTCAAACTTTTGATGTCATTGTTTGGGAGCTTGCTTCAAGCCATATAATGACTTAACAAGCCTACAAACTTTCTTTCCACATCCGGGAGCACTAAAACCCTCGGGTTGCTCCATGTAGATCTCCTCTTCTAAATCACCGTTTGGAAAGCCGTCTTCACATCCATTTGGTGCACTTCTAGATTCTTATTGCGGCAATAGCAAGCACCAACCTAATGGATGTTATTCGCGTAACCGGCGAATATGTATCAAAGTAATCAACACCCTCCTTTTGTTTGTAACCTTTGATTACCAAACGTGCTTTATATTTATCAATGGAACCATCAGGTTTCATTTTCCTCTTAAAAATCCATCAGTAACCTAGTGGTTTACAACCTTCAGGAAGGTCCACTAGTTCCCAAGTATGATTTTGTAAAATTGACTCAATTTCACTCTTGATGGCTTCTTTCCATTGAGGTCCTTCAGAAGAAGTTACCGCCTCTCGGTAAGTTTTGGGTTCACTTTCAACTATGTAAATGACAAAATCATCTCCATATGATTTTTCACCTTTTCCTTTTACTTCTTCTAGGCTCAGCTCTTCTCTTTCAGGTTGTCCTAATGTCTCATCTTGGACATTTTCGTCAATTGATTTAGACGAACTAGCACGATCCTTTTGTAAACAAGAAAATATATTCTCAAAAAAGGATGCGTTCCTTGATTCCATGATGGTATTCTTGTGAATTTCTGGATTTTTAGACTCATACACAAGAAACCGATAGGCACTACTATGATGTGCATAACCAATAAATATGCAATCAACCGTTTTAGGTCCTATCTTTTGAGCCTTAGGTGTCGGTACAACAACCTTTGCTAGGCACCTCCACACTCGTAAGTACTTATAGGATAACTCTCTTCCCATCCAAAGTTCATACGGTGTTTTGTCCATTTTCTTGCGGGGTATCTTATTCAAAAGATAAGTAGCCGAGAGGATAGCTTCTCCCCACATTTCTTGGCTCATTCCCGAACTAATTAACATGGCATTCACCATTTCTTTCAAAGTTCGGTTCTTTCTTTCCGCAATTCCATTTTGTTGAGGTGTGTATGGAGCGGTACTTCGTGTCGGATTCCATGTTGAGCACATAAATCCGTAAACGGTGACACATATTCACCACCTCGATCACTTCTTACAACCTTAATCTTTTTGTTTAGTTGGTTCTCAACCTCTTGTTTGTATAAAACAAACTTATCGATTGCTTCATCTTTACTTTTCATCAAGTAAACATAACAATATCTAGTACAATCATCAATAAACGTGATGAAGTACTTATTACCACCTCTCGTAGGAATGGATTTTAAGTCACACACATCCGTTTGAATCATATCAAGTGGTTTGGTTATTCTTTCAACCGATTGGAAAGACGATCTTGTAAGTTTGGCTTCAACACAAGTTTGACATTTATAATTTGAATCAATATGAAAAGATGGATTGCAATTTAACTTAATTAAACGACGTAGAGAATTAAAATTGACATGTCCAAGACGACCATGCCATACGTTAGAAGACTCTGTCAAATAAACCGAATTTGTAGTCGTTTTATTAAAATTGCTTTTCAAAATCATCAAATTTATTTTGGACATTCCATTCAAAGCAAAACCTTCTCCAACAAAATGATCATTCTTTGTCAAAACACATTTATTATATCCAAAAACCATTTTAAATCCAAACTTGTTTAACGGTCATCCGAAAACCACATTCTTTCGAATTTTCGGTACATTCAAAACATTTGTCAACTTAAGATCTTTCCCGGATGTCATCTTCAAGATCACATCGCATTCACCTTTGACATCAACCATATCAAAGTTCCCCATGAATATGTTTTTTCCATTAACTATTTTCAAAGTAGTAAACAAACTTTTCTCCGACACATGTCGGGTAGAACCAGTGTCAATCCACCATTCATTCGGTTCAGATTTTACCAATTCTACATCAGAAACCATTGCGGTGATATTCACATTCATCACACTTGCAACTTCACCGTTGCCTTCAAGAACCACGCATGGTTCAAGATCTAAATCAGAAAGCAATTCTGATTTCTCAATATGATTGGCAAAATTATTCTTATTTTGAACTCCAATCAAATTAACCATCTTCTTAATCGATGGTTCAGCAATAGATGTTATAATTGAAGTCATCGGCCGTGACACAATTCCATCTAACATTTCCATTTTTCTTTAACGTCTAAAGATAATAAATTCTTTATAATTTTAAATAAAGAAAATTTTTCACTTTATAATAAAATTACACTTTTATTATAAACAATGTCAAATACTTCAATTGACAAAACTTGAATCAACCGTTCACTTAATCATTTTATAACAAAAATAAATCTTTTATTATAACCAACTTTTATCACTAAAATTGAAAATTGAATCTGCCGTTCAATTTAATACCAAAGTGATAACATCAAAGTGAAAAATGAATCAACCGTTCATTCAAACTTTTATAACCCGGACGAGAATAATAATAAATTTTATATTAAAAGTTAAAATTGAATCATTCGTTCAATGCTTAAGAAACCAAAAGTGAATAATCGAATCTGCCGTTCAAATTAAACACTTAATCAAGACTGTTGCAAAAATTAAATCCGTCTCGAAACCAAAACTCGTTTGTAACGAACAGAAATAATTAAATGAAATGAAAACACAATTGCTTTGAGACAAAACTCGTTTGAATCAAAACAATAATGTAATAGAAATTTTACCTCAAGACAAAACTTGTTTGAATCGAAGAAACAATTTCTCTAATATTCCTAATTTTATAACCGGTATCGTGGTTCTAAAAATTTGTTATAAAATTGTAGGAATAGAGTGCCCGATACCAATTATAAAATATAAGAAATGTATTACGAATTACAATTCAGAATTGAAATTACAATACACGGAAATAAATAAAATACAGAAATTAAAATTACAAGTAAAGGAAATAACAATACTGAAATTAAATTACAATACGAAAAAGAAAGTTGAGTCTCGTGTTAGACATGATTCCCTTAAAACAGATTCGAAGTCTGTTTCCCAAGGTACAACAGCCAAAGCAGCGTGTACTGCCGGAGGTAACCAACTTGCCTGAAAAATCACGTGAATTGAAGGTGTTCTTCGTTCTTGGAAGCAGCAACGTCTTACCGTTAAAGTGCAAAAAGTTTCAAGAATGCAAAGTGTTTTCCAAGTCTTTCAAGTGTGTTCTAGTGTTTGCATCTCCATCCCTTTTATAGGAGATGAGTTGTAACAACAAATTATTTATATTTAATTGTAATAATAAAAAATAACCAATTTTTTATTAATAATTAAACATAATAATTGTATTATTAACCATGAGTTATAACAACAAATTAAATATATTTAATTGTAATAATAATAAAAAAACATTTTTTATTAATAATTAAATATAATAATTCTATCATTAAACCATTTCTGTAACGGCTCTAGAATTGTCTAGATTCGTCCAAGAAACGAACGCGGCTCACTCAAAAAATACCTTATACAAAATACAAGGAAAATGCGGGCACACACAAGTTTAGTAATTTGCTATTGTTTAGACCCAAGATTTTTCTTGGAATAACTTATCATGCTTGTCAAGGCTCCTCCTTAAAACCACTCATAGTTTGGTCATTCTTCCTATGTGGGACAAGTTTTCACACTTTTAACTTGCATTTTCCGACTTCAAACACCAATCTTTGAGCATCGATATCTCAATTATCTTAGCTCCGTTTTGGACGTTCTTTATATCATTGTAATCCTCTCTTCAAGGAGAATACATACCCACAAAATATTAATTATATATCTCACAATTATATATAATTATATTTGGTCCAAAAACATGGAAAATACACTTTCCCTTTGAAAAATTTATACTTTTTTCCAACATTAATAATACGAACTCCAAAATTCCAACTTTTATATTAATCCTTGTTTTTTTAACTATAATTAATATTCACACGATCTTTATTTAATCAGTTACTTTTAAAATTTCAGGGTATTACATTAATATAGATAAAATGGATAACAAAAATATGATGTATCGAAACAGCTTCACGTGACAATATCTATTCTTCTTAATTTTATAATAAAGATTCTTCTAATTTATCATTTATATTTTTAATTGACATGTTATAATGCTTATATATTTTATTACAATATATAAAAAATCTTATGATATATGTTCTTTATTAATATTGTATTTGTTTTTTTCATTTCAAAAATAATTTTATTTATTTTAATATTTTATTTTAAATTTCTATTACATATCTATATTTTTGTTTGATATAATTTAAGTTTTTTATTTTATAAGTATTTTTTTGAAGTTTATGGATAGATTACATAATTTAAGATTTTTTAAAGTTTAGGTTTAGATTAATAGAAAAGTAACAAATGTCAAATAGATGATAAATTGATAACAAATAACATTATTAGATAATATAAAATAACGGATATAGTTAATTAATTATTAATGTTTATATATATTAGAAATAATGAATTGTATTTATCTTTTATTTTATTTTAAAAATAATAATGTGTAATTATCTTTGTTGGTTAAATGTTTAATGTTATATGACAATTTGTGTTATCCTTTATTTTACACACACATACAGAGGATCTTTAGTGAACATTTATTCGTTGTGAACATTGTGAACAACCACACACACACACACACACACACACACACACACACACACACATATATATATATATATATATATATATATATATATATTATATGATCAAATTAGAAACTAAATATATCTTGAGAAGTGTGAGAAGCACTATGATTCATTATTTTACATATTGATTCATCATATTTTAAATATATAAATAATGAATCATAAAATTTGAATTAAATAAATCAACAATTCATTACTTTTTTACATTGATTCATTAGTTTTTGAATTTATAAATACTGAATCACAAATTTAAAAAAAAATGAATTATTGTACAAAATTAATGAATCAATATACAAAATTAGTGGATCATAGTGCTTTTTATACTTTCAAGATATATTTAACTTCTCATGATAACCTAAGTCTATATATATATTGACAAATGACAAAACTTAAAAATGTCAAATGACATTTCTTAGAGGGTGATAAGTAAAAAATAAATTTCTTAGAGGGTGATAAGTAAAAAATATATTTACCTATTATATAATGGTAAAGATTTACAAGTAGATTTCATATACTATTTGGGCATTATAACATCACCCATTTTTAGTAAGAAACTGAACAAACTCGACAAAATGGAAGTAGAAGAAGATTTTGATAATAATAGAAACAATAGACCGGTTTACTTTGTTGGAAATCAAGAAAATTTGAAATTAAAAATAGTTGACAAAAATTAAAAAAAAAAAAGATGAAGAAAAATACTTTTTTTATTGTTTGAAAAACCACGGCTGAACTTTTTTTTATTATAACCGATGGAATTGTACGTCCGTTACGATACATAAGAAAGACAAATAAAAAATTTAAAGGCTTTGTAAGAAAAAAAGCGTCATAAAATTTTTTTTATACATGCCAAAGTGATGGAAAACAGAGAATTTCTTTTACATATCCTCCGAGTTTGTCAACTTTTGGAGAAATGATAGCAAGAAGTATATCATTGTCTACATTAGAAAAACTCTCTGCTGAACTATACAACGAGTGACTTTATACCAAGAAAAAAATAACAACTTAAATAGTGTATTTATAAATAGAATTGAGATAAAACATTTAGTTCAATGTCTAGAACAAATAAAGATAGTAAAGGTGTTATATAAAATTAATACATTTAATCCTAATTCATATTATCATTGTTTATTAATTTATTAAAAAATCATATAATATATGTATGGCAACTTGCATGATCATAAATTCACAAATGCTTGTTCTATAAAATGAAAAATACCTTGTGGGCCGTACGTATGACTATTCTCCCAATAAAAAAATAGCAATTAGTCAATTATGTCAACAAAACATTTTCTACGTTTTCCTGTTTTTATTACATTATTATTATTTTTTTAATTTATTAATGATACACAATTTAAATGGTTCTTAAAATTAGTAAAAATAATAATTCTTAATTAGTTTAATAAGGCACTTAGTCGATCTAGAATTGAAGTAATGTTTTCATATTTGAAGTATTAGAGATGTAATAATAAAATTAATAAAAACTTATTTTCAAAATCAATTAAGTTATTTTCAATATTCAAAAATATAATTAATTCAGTTATAAAGTAATAAGAAAAAGTCAGACTTAGTTAAATTCTTTAAATTATTGTATATTAATATTGCAGAGGAAAGAAAAATTAAAATGCTATAAAATTATAAATAGGTGGTTTGTTCAAATGTATAACATAACATAGACTATAGAGTAATTACTTTATGGTCTTGTGGGCACTCCACACTATAAATATTGGCTCCCTAGCTAGTTACTTGAAAACACCATCAACTTAAGTCATGATCATCTCCCTCTTGTTAGCTTCTCTTATTCTCTTGGCATGTTGGTCCTTCGTAAAACCGAAAAATTCAAAGAACATGCCACCAGGACCACCAAAACTACCCATCATCGGCAACATTCACCAACTCAATAGCCCAACCCCTCATCGAGCTTTAAGAAGTTTAGCTAGGAAATATGGCCCCATTATGCACCTAAAGCTTGGCCAAATATCTGCAATTGTCATTTCATCACCTCAACTCGCTGCGGAGATCATGAAGACGAATGACATCAACTTTGCCGACAGACCCACCGCGTTATGCCCAGATATATCCTTCTATACTGGTCTGCACATTGGGATGTGTCCTTATAACGAGTACTGGAGACAGATGAGAAAGATTTGTACCTTGGAGCTTCTAACTGCTAAAAGGGTTCGATCTTTTAGCTTTATTCGAATCAAAGAGCTTACTCGTATTCGTAGGGTTCTTGAATCAAAAGCAAGAACGCCAATCAACCTGACGGAATTGGCTAAAGAGATGACAAATAATGTGATTTGCAAGGCTACCATGGGAGATCACTGTAAAGACCAGGATACCCTCATAAAAGTGATTACACTTATATTAGAAGCAGTTAATGCGTTCAGTCTAACACGATATTTTCCTCGTCTGAAGTTCCTCAATGTCATTTTTGAGAATAAAGCTAGGTGGTTGAGGATGCAGAAACAGGTTGATGACATGCTGGAAAATATATTGGAGGAACATGTTGCTAAAAGGAATGATAGCGTCGGCCAAGAAGATCTAGTTGATGTTCTATTGAGGATTCAAGAAACTAATAACTTAGAAATCCCAATGACAAAAGAGAGTGTCAAAGCAGTCATTCTGGTATGTATAAAACAACACAAGATCTAGCTAGATGTGTTTTATAGATTAAAATTTTTGAGAGACACTTTTAATATGCACATCTCATAATCTTAAAGTTGGATTATCCTACTAACATATTTTTTTTAATTTGTTTTTACTCGGGTAAGATCCATTTTATTGTATCTTATGGTACTGTTAAACCCTCCAAAATTGGTTAATATTGATATTTAGCTAAAACTTAACCACCAATTTTTAAGTTTCTAAGTCACC
The DNA here is from genome assembly GCA_020465985.1 of Centrapalus pauciflorus. Classification (NCBI taxonomy): domain Eukaryota; kingdom Viridiplantae; phylum Streptophyta; class Magnoliopsida; order Asterales; family Asteraceae; genus Centrapalus; species Centrapalus pauciflorus. Next base: position 44,549 of record JAANYP010006751.1, read on the forward strand.
CCTTTTAGCGACCATTTACACTTTATATAGTAATAATGACAAACTCATTTAGTTGCTACGAAAAAATCTCATTATGTGTGTCACAGATAATGAAATTCATTAACAAATAATGACATACACCACTCGCATTACCAAATTTACGTTGATTGTCAACCAAATAAAATGTAATAAGTTTTTTTTTTTTATGAATGCATGCAGGACATGTTGACCGCTGGTACAGAGTCATCTGCATCAATAATTGTATGGACAATTGCAGAGCTCTTGAAGAACCCTGAAATAATGAAAAAGGCACAAGAAGAAGTGAGATCAGTAGTGAATGGAAGTATAATCACAGATGAAGACGTACAAAAGATGCATTATCTGACGCTGGTAATAAAGGAAACACTAAGGTTACACTTGCCTGCACCCTTATTACTCCCACGAGAGTGCCGACATGACTGCAAGATAGGTGGATATGATATACCAGCCAAGACCAAGGTATTCGTGAATGCATGGGCATGCGCAACCGATCCTCACTATTGGGAAAATCCAGATAGTTTCATCCCAGAAAGATTTGAAAAAATTTCGACCACTTACAATGGTTTTGATTTCGAGTTCATTCCATTCGGTGCAGGTCGAAGGATATGCCCTGGACTTACATTTGGGATGAGTATGGTTGATTATCCACTTGCTAATATCTTATATCATTTTGATTGGGACCTTCCAAATGGAATGAAACCACATGAGCTTGACATGACAGAAGTTACTGGGATTTCAACGGTGCTCAAACATGATTTACATGTCATCCCGATCCCCAAGTCGTTATCAAAGTGATCGAAGAGAGTGATGTTTCAGGCAAATATAATATTGTTCTAGTTAATAATCTGATAAAAAGTGTATAAGGAAATCCAAAAATGATAGTTAATTAAGCTAAGGTGGAAGAGGGTTAATGATTGTCTAAACAACATTTCAGTGACATATTTCTTTACAAACTTAACAAAAGGATTGAAAGATACACAAATCTGCCTAAACTCAAGTAATAACATAGCTTGGGTGGATACGTTGAGTAATATGGTGGTCACCGAGTTAAAATCGATTAATTAAGTTTCGATTTTGTTGCAAATTGTGTAAAGATGAAACATCATATCTGTCATTATTTCCACAGCTTACGTGGGAGGTTTATGGTTCTCTAGAGTTCAATAATTCTGAAGAGTCCATATACACTATAAGAAAAGTGTCATTACACACTTTTAGTGATACAAAAAAAGGTTACTATATCTTACTTTTTAGCCTCAAAAATTTTACATCACCTTTATTGTCAATTTTTATATTTTATGTTACATTTATTAGTAATTTGTCCTAAATAATTCAGGCAAGATGATGACCCGCATAAATATCGTTAATGATTATGAAAAAAAAAAGAATCTCTTTGTTTAGGTTTTAACTGGATTACGAGTTATTTGAAACCCAACCAACACCAACAAGTCGGTGTCCCGAAAAATCTTGAATCATTCAATAGAAACTCGACATCATAAACAAGATCGGAATTCGAAAACCACACCAAACTTAGAACTTGTTTTTGTACTTATGGTTACGGGGTTGGCTAAAAGATAGGAGTTGGGCTTTGACGGAGGACAATAACCATGTAAGTCCTGTTCATGGTACAAGGTGGAAGTATCGGCGTTTTATTACATGAAAGATGGGAGAGAGTGTGCACCCGAGGGATTCGGGTGGCTATAGATACAAATCCATCCGTTCTATTGACATGGCTTGGAGTTACATGGCAAGGTCCGAACCGTCAAGCCCTTCCGGAACCCAGCTTAATGCCCCCACTAGGGTTACAGACCTATGTTACAAGATCCGGCATGGTTCGACCTTGAAACATAATTTATGAACACTAGTCAGCTTTGTTTTGCAGCCGATGTGGGATTCTCTCATTCTCGTACTTGTGAAACAAAACTGAATATTTGATTTGGCATTTAAGTGTATATGCATATATAGATGTTTTTATGTAAACCGAAAATGAGTGTCGACTTCGAATTTCGATGTTTGACTTTGGTTATTTTGAGAAATCAGTTCAATTTCTATCTTAAAAATTTCTCGTTATACACAACAAATTACAGTTGTATACTAAAAAAATCATTTCGGAATCACGTAATTGGGTTTACGATAACTGGATCTTTGAAATTTTCTAACCAAAATAACCAATGGGCTAAACGAAAGATATCATCCCAAAAGGACAGAATAAAGCTTATCTTCAAATAAATGACAATATTTTTTACTATACACAACAATTTACAGCTATATACTAAAAAAGTCATTTAGGACACGTAACTGGGTTTGCAATAACCGGATTGTTGAAATTCTTTATCCGATACCAATGAGGTAAATCGAAAAATGTTTTTCAAATATTTTTAGTTTGGAAAAATTGAAACAAGATACGGATTCAAAAAGTGAGAGTTAGGTTTGAAGGAGAACACAAACTCGTGGAAATTTTAGCTCAAGACCATGGGAAAGAGTAACAGTTCACAACTTATACAATCAATTATGCCGGTTGCTGCTCTGATAAGTCAGCTCATACGCCACCCCTTCCCGCAACAATTACGGGTTAGAATGGAAAACTTGGATTACACGGCAATCATGACCTCGGGCGGAGTCAATCTCTCAGGCCGAACCCAGGCACCGACACCATCCAAAGATTGATAACCAACGATCCACTTTTAATGAACCGCCACGTGAACCACATTTACCCGACTTACTCTTTCTCATGGCTTGAACCAAACGTCCCATGGGTTGGGTCTCACTTTCAACAACCCTTCGAACACACTTTATTGCCCCCACTTGGGTCACAGGCTCGCGTCACAAAGCCCAGCGATGGCCGAAGTTTGAGAAAGGTTTATAAAATGTAATAAGCTCTATTCCCTATACGATGTGGGATGAGTTCACGTGGAAGTTTTCATTATATGTACATAATATTTAAAATATCAATAAAGTTTTTAAATTAATTATGACCGCAAGTTTAATTACATGATATTTATAGTTAAGGGTGACAATTTGAGCCCGTTCAAGCAAATGGGTCAAACGGGTTGACGACCAAAAGTCATAAATTTTATATAATCTTGAAATTTTTTTCAAAGAACAATTTTTTTAATACACCGTTCTATAAATTTTCACTTTTTAAAAAAATTATGTTCTATCTTAGTTTTTTACAATAAGTTCATTTAATTGTTCGGCCCGTTTGGCCCGTGTCAAGATTGCCACCCCTATTTATAGCATATTATTTCCTGGTACATATGAAGTCGTTTCTTGCTAATCAGAAAATAATTTTTGTCTCACGATATTAAGGAAAAATTGCTAGGTAGGGGCGACGGGATGTAGGAATGACAACGGGATGGGTTCGGGACAGAGATTGGTCATTTCCTCTCCATTTAAAAAAACCGCGGGCCATTAACGATGATCCCTGTCGAATAGGTAGGAAAAACCACGAAGATTCGAGAAACCCATTTATAACAAACGTTTAATTAAACATTGAAAATTTTTTTTTGAGATCATTTTTAAACTGAAACATGTAAAATTTATATAGATTCAAACCGTAAACGGATAAAAAAATGAATATAATCATAAACAAAATCATTTTAAACTTGACTAACAATTATACATATTTGTACAAATAAATAAAATATTTATTATTATATGATATGTGTGTGTGTGTATATATATATATATATATATATATATATATATATATATATATATATATATATATATATATATATATATATAACAATAAGATACATATATAATCTAAAATATAAATAAATTACTTAGGTGGCTTTGGTTTCCTGGAGAATATGAAGGAATTGGAGGGGAAATGAATCCAATTTCAGTCAATTCATGTGTTTGGTTTAACTATTGAAAGGATTTGGATTCCATCAAAATTGAAAAATTTTCATTAATTGAAATGGAATTCAATTTCTTCTTCAAAAAGAAAAAGTGGTTAATTACACACTGCACTACATCATACTTTGTATTACCCCATGCTCACCTACCCAATCCAGCTCATATTTAGCCTTTAACATGGCTTGAACGAAACCATGCATAGTAAGGTCAATGCTCAGAACCCCATTTATGACCCTCCGAAACCCCATCTTAATGCTCCCACTTGGATCACAGGCTCGCATAAGGACATCGCACAAGGTCTGAACCGTCGAGCCCTCCCCAAACCCACCTAATGCCCCCACTTGGGTCACATACCTACGTTACAAGAACCGGCATGATTCGACCTTGAAACATATTTTATGAACACTAGTCAGCTTTGTTTTGCAGCCGATGTGGGATTCTCTCATTCTCATACTTGTGAAACAAATTTGAATATTTGATTTGGCATTTAAGTGTATATGCATATATATATATATAGATATTTTTGTGTAAATCGAAAATGAGAGTCGACTTTGAAATAAGTGAGTCAACATTTTTTACTATACATAACAATTCACAACTATATACTAAAAAAAGTTGTTTCAAAATTACGTAATTGGGTTTGCAATAGCCGGATTGTTGAAATTCTTTATCCAATATAACAATGAGGTCAATCGAAAAATGCCATCCCAAAAGACCAAAACAATGTCGTTTTTCAAAATTTTTTAGTTTGGAAAAAACGAAACAAGATGCGGATTCAAAAACTAGAGTTAGGTTTGAAGGAGACACCAACCAGCCCAAGACTATGAAAAGAGTAACAGCTCACGACGCTGCTCTGATAAGTCGGGGTTAGAATGGAAAACTTGGATTAGACGGCAATCATGACCTCGGGCGGGTGTTGATCTCTCAGGCCAAACTCAAGCACCGACACCATCCAAAGACTGATAGCGGTTCTCTTTTAATGAACCGCATTAACCCGAATTACTCTTTCACATGTCTTGGACATAATGTCCATAGGTTTGGATTCACTTTCAACAGCCCTTCGAACCCACTTTATTGCCCCCACTTGCGTAAGGCTCGCAGCGATGCACAAAGTTTGAGAAAGGTTTATAAAATGTAATACGATGTGGGATGAGTTCACGTGGAAGTTTTCATTAAATGTACAAATATTTAAAAAATATCAATAAAGTTTTTAAAAAAATTATGGACGGCCAGAAGTTAAATTATATGATATTTAGCATATTACTTCCTAGTACGTATGAAATCGTTTCTTTCTTAAAATGCACAAAATATTTTTCGTCTCATGATATCAAGGACAAATTGCTAGGTAGGGGTATGGGTAACAATTTCAGCCCGTCAAGCAAACGGGTTATCAACTAAAAGTCATAAGTTTTATATAATTTTGAAACTTTTTTCAAAGTTTAAATTTTTTAATACACCGTTTAAAAAAATTATGTTCTATCTTTTTTACAATGAGCCTATTTAACTGTTCGATCTGTTGCCCGTTGGGTCAAAATTGCTACCCCTAGGTAGGGGTGACGGGATGTAGGAATGACAACGAGATGGGTTCGGGACATAGATTGGTCATTCTGTCTTCGTTTAAAAAAACTGCGGGGCCTTAACGACTCCTCCCTGTCAAATATGTAGGAAAAACCGTGGGGACTCGAGAAATCCATTTATAACAAACATTTAATTAAACAGTAAATTTTTTTTGAGATCATTTTTAAACCGAAAAGTGTAAAATTTATATGATTCAAACCATAAACGGATATAAATGAATAAAATCATAAACAAAATCATTATAAACTTGACTAACAATTATACATATTTGTATAAATGAATAAATACTTATTATTATATAATTATAATATATATATATATATATATATATATATATATATATATATATATATATATATATATAATACATATATAATCTAAAATATAAATAAATTACTTAGATGACTTTAGTTTACTGGAATCTGAAGGAATTGGAGGGGAAATGTTTCCAATTCCAGTCAATTCATTTGTTTGGTTTAACTATAAAAACGAATTGGATTCCATCAAAATTGAAATATTCCAATGAATGAAAGAAAATAGCATTCCATCACATTACACATGGTATTCAATTCCTTCAAAAATAGAAAGTACTGATTATAAAAATACCATGTACGTGTAACACCCTACACTACATCATACCTTGTCTTAGCCCACGCTCACCTACCCACCCACCCAATGCATCTCATTTTTATTCCTACATTGGAGACTCGTCCACCTCTACCCACCCATCTCATCTCATCCTACATTACCCTACCTAATCCACTCCCAATCTATACTACCTAGACCACACACCTATCCTACCCACCACAACACACCCACCTGTCCTACCTTACCTTACCCTACCTCACGACCCACTCAGACCACCCTTACCTTACCTTACCCACGACCCAACAACACCATCCTTACCTTACCCCATGTGAAACGCCCCGTTCTAATAATGTGGCGTTGTATACCAAAATCTACATGTAAATCTCAAACACAATATTATTAAAGTTTTTCTAAGTTCAAACTTCAATTTCAGTACATAAATAAGCTAAAACCACCACAGTCAGAGTGCGCTAAAGTAAAGTATATAGTTATTACAACCAAATTGAAAGTTTAGGGATCTACTCATCCCAATTACAAGTTCGATAATAATTACAAAATAAGCGGAAGACTATCTGATACCACGAGTCCTCAAACCCTAAATCCTAAAGCTGATGATTTTCCTTATCAGCTAAACTGGAATTTTGGAAGAAAACGTACAATCATCTGGACGATGCACTTAAGCGACGATCGAGTAGAGCTCATGGAGAAAAGACAATGCGGTACACTCTTCATGGTTTTGTCTATCCATTCAGAGTGAGTTGTGTTTTATATTGCAACATTTTATGTTTATACATAAGTTCTATAAGCACTATTGAGGTGTTTATACCTTGTGCGTTGAAACTGATAAAGCATATAATTTTTGTTGTGATCCAGACATGGATCTTAGAGATACTTTCTGTTACCGCAAGAAAAATATTTAAGCATGAAGTAGGTGTTATTCCTCGTGTGTGGTCTTGGTACAAGAAGGCATCAATCACTGTCGATGAAGTCCGCGTAGTTTTTGATCTTTGTCATGTTTGTTCATCTATCTTTATAACTTTTTCTATAATGTAAGCTCTTTTAATAATGTTTAATTGATAAAACATGTATATGTTATAAATAGGAGGACTATTTGCTGCATCAAATTACACTAATTGTTGAAGCACAAAATGAATGGTGGTGGCAGGAGAGCGAAGAGTTCTTTTCCAAGCAAGAAGAAATTGAGAGTTTATTTGTTCCATCTTTTGTTGTCATACCGGATGCTGATTGTGATGTCTCCGTCAACGAATCTGTTAAAGAGTTGTTGGATCGTATGTTTGCATTGGAGGCCCAACATCTGAAGCTCATCGAACAAAATGCACAGCTTCTTCTCGCAAATGCTCATCTTAGAGAGCAAAATGCAACGATGTGTTTTGAAAATGCAGTAAACACTTGAGTTGTACGAGAGACATCTTGACATGTGTTCAAAGGTCCTTTTAAAACATTTCTTTTAGTTATTTACTATTACAAACAAGTTTTGCTAATTTTGATTAAAAAAATTACGCAGAAAATGTTTGAGCATGACCAAGTTGAATCAGTTGACACCCCATATCCGGTGAGACAAGTAAATGAACGTTATCATAAAGTGCATAATATCTTAAGAAGTTTATAAATGAACGTCATTTCATACATAATTAGGTACAATCAATAGACTCCCCGACTATGGCACATGTTTTGTCTATTGATTCTTTGACAGTGCATAAACCTACCGTTGATTCCTTGACGAGCCTTACATCACCAACCAAGGTGCACATGTCTCGCTACATCACCTTCAATATCTTTTTTGTTTGTCACCAACTTTAATCGGGTTTTTTTTTTGTTTGTATTTGGTTGCAGCAGACGGTGCACATAAGTACTATTAATACCCAGAGCCTTACATCACCAATTGATCCCGTTCTTACCTCTCATCAGTGGCTAGTGCACCCGACCCGGCTCCGACCAACTCTTCACCTATAATGGATTTGACACCGACTCCTTCACCAACATTGGCTGAACGATGTGAAAAATGTTTAAAATGACCGGTTGCAGTCCTACAATCTCCATGGACTATTGTACGATCAGCTTTTCTCAAACGGTATGGTAGTAAAAAGGTTGCTCAAATTGTTGTGCCATTTCAAGCGGAAAAAGATTCTGAAAAAGATTAGTCACTCAATCCAAAGCGTATGGTGGATATGGACTTGGACACTTTTATGAAGCAAAAAAGAGAATGAATGCAGGATCCTTGTACGTTCAGGGATATTTTTAGAAAATTGGTTTTGGGACCCACTACTATGTAAATCAGCAAGTGGATGGTTAGATGGAGAGGTATGTTATTATTATTAAACTATAAATATACTATCTTTCATGCAAGTTATTGTTAGATTATAAGATTTTCTACCCTTCGTGCAATATGCTATTACTTCATAGGCATTAGTATTGCTTAGGTGTAAAGGTTCAGATGACAAGTGGACTTTCATGTCCCATGACTTCATGAGTTACATGGATAAGAATCCTGAGTGTCAGCAATTTGCAGATGGGTCGCATGACTTATTCCCAGCTTGGAAGGATGTAGATCATGTAACTACACAAAACAACTTCATACAAAAGTAGAATCATGTATATAAGTCTGATAATACTTGAACATATATTTCATATTAATTAATTTTGTCATCATGATGATGATCATAGTTAACATTCTTTCCGAATACATATTGAGAACACACATTGGGTAGCAGGTGAGATACAAAATGACACGTGGACAGTAAATGTTTTTGACAACCTAAGAAGTGGACAAAATAAAGTGAAGATATCAAACATTTTTATTTGTTTGGGCGCAAGCTACGCCCTTTTCTAGAGAAAATTGGTTACTTTGAAGCTAATGGTATACAACCAATGAAATTAAGTTGAAGATAAATTATGATCCACATTGCGCCCAACAAATGTCATCTTTTGGTGATTGTGGTGTGTATACCTGCATTAGTACTAGACTTGTTATAATTCTTAAAAGTACAACAATGCACCTTTTGTAAAACTTAAATTTTTTTCAACATATGTTAACATCAAAATCTAGTTTATTCTTGTATAGAATCAACTCGTGTTCAAGCTCAACAATTCTGACAGCATTTGTGTCTTCCAAATCTTCATCTTTACGTCTACGTGTTACTCCTTGATTTAGATCGTACAAAGTTGATTTGTACCATTCACTCCGGATTTCAAGATTAATCCATTCAAAATATCCGCATTGAGATCTACCATGCTATGCAAATAATTATTAATTATACTTTTGAGTATTTAATATAATATGTATTGATATATTCATAACTTACTGAAAAGTTAGGGTATCGCTTAAACCTCCTAGCCGGGTTGTCGTACGACCATGACGTCCACTCACGTACTACGTCACCATAATTACACCTTCTCCATCCTTGATTGGTTGTAGAGTAAGGCATTGTCTCAGAATAATCTCTTGAACTATTTAGTCTACACAAATGCATTGTAACCATATATCCAACATTTTGTACCAAAATGAAATCTCGTTACCAAATATTTTGGTAACGTAAATGATCACGTAATATCCATACGTGTACCTTGATTCTCATTACATGACCAAATCGTACCAAAATGGAATTTCGTTATCAAATCTTTTGGTAACGTAAACGGTCACGTAAAATCCATAAGTGTACATTGATTCTCATTACATGACAAAATCATACCAAAATGGAATTTCGTTACCAAATCTTTTAGTAACGTAAAAAGGGCCATGTAATTCCATACTTGTACATTGATTCTCATTACATGACAAAATTGTACCAAAATGGAATCTCGTTACCAAATCTTTTGGTAACGTAAACGGTCACGTAATATCTATACTTGTACCTTGATTCTAATTACACGACAAAATTGTACCAAATTTGAATTTCGTTACCAAATCTTTTGTTAACGTAAACAGTGACGTAATATCTATACTTGTACATTGGTTCTCATTACACGACAATATTGTACCAAAATGGAATTTCGTTACCAAATCTTTTGGTAACGTAAACGATCACGTAATATCTATACTTATACATTGATTTTCATTACACGACAAAATTATACCAAAATGGAATTTCGTTACCAAATCTTTTGGTAACGTAAATGGTCACATAATATCTATACTTGTACCTTGAATCTCATTACACGACAAAATTGTACCAAAATGGAATTTCGTTACCAAATCTTTTGGCAACGTAAACGGTCACGTAATATCCATGGTTGTACCTTGATTCTCATTACACGAAAAAATTGTACCAAAATGGAATTTCATTACCAAATCTTTTGGTAACGTAAATGGTCACATACTATCTTTAGTTGTACCTTTTCTCACTGGATGACAATGGATAAGGATAAATTTCATAAACTTCTTTTATTGCAAACTACAATTCCTTCAAAGATGGATTGTTTCATTCTTATCATTGTTCATGATCTATAATTGGTAAGAAAAATTCATTTGAATGACATCAATTATTATATTTGTTTGCACTGGTGGTTCGTGGAATTCAATCAATAATGAAATGGAGTATCTCCCTTTAGATTTAATGAGACGTGTTTTTCATGTTCCAATTGGTGTCACATATTTTCAACTTGTTGATCTTTTAGAGAGTAAGTTGAATGTTTATTTTCAACAAGGATTGAAGTTATCTTACAAAATACCCCATCATGGGATTGTTGTTGAGATTCTGAATGACTATGATGTTTCGACTTTTATGGTATTTGTTTAAATACCTCTTGTGATGTTGTCTTTACGTTGTACGTTGTTGACAATTTTGTAGTTCTGCATTTGGCACAGGAAATAGAAGTAAATAAACTTTTAGTGTAGCCCCTCATTGCATCGAATCTACAAAAAAGTTGATGTCATCAAGGTTACCGGATGCAGCTGGTGACCTAAACGAAGCTGATAATGGTTATGGTGAAGGGGATATACTGATTGATGATAACGCAATATCTCCTATTGGGAATGAATCACAAAACGAGTTGGTAGATCCAAACACAGAATATGAAACACCCATACAACTAATACGAGTATTTCGATACCATTATACGTTAATTTATACAGAATACTTGCGGAAATACGATCAAATTAAAACTTTTGTAATTAATAATCATCATCGTGATTCCAAACACTTTGCATGTGACACAACAGAGTGTCGGAAATCACGGAGCAACGTAACTGGGGTTACAAGATTAGTTATCAATTTAGTTACAAACAAATTAATAAACAGTGACTAATTCGCGTAAGTCCAAAAATGGAAGTCTGCTACTCCCGCCCCAATCATCTACCAAATGTTGGACTCCTATCCGAGCTCCAACGATATCTAACAACTTGGGCCAGCCGGGCCTTTGCCCTTAACAGATCCTGAAAAGAAACAACAACTATCGGGTAAACAACAAAGTTGTTTAGTGAGATTCTAGATTAAAGTACCATGCGATATATGAATGATGCCATGCAATGCCATGAATTCGACTAACAATTTTGGAGGCCAACTAATGGCTATCAGCTACCACATTGCGGTTACCATACACAAGCTTACCGTACAATGGGTTTACAATCTACTGCTCGATTACCACACCACAGGCTTATCGATATGCAGTTTACAATGATGCCATACGATTACCACCACAGGCTTATCGTTTTACAGGCAATAATGGTTACCACACTCAGGCTTACCATTATCATTCCGCTGGGTTACCACACTCAGGTTTACCGTCTCGGCGGAGAGGTCAAACGAACGAGCAACAACTTATCAACCGAGTGATAAACAATAATTATGATGTATGTGATGGCAAAGCATGAAAATGACAATAATGATACGAAAGCAGTAACATACAATTCATGATATGCATGCAAATACGTTAATACTAGAACTCACAGTGATACAAATTACGCTCTCGGCCTCAAAAACCGAGTTACAATCGTCAAGGTAAGAGTGATAGTCTTCACGTGACTTAACTCGTCAAAACCCCTACAAGTAGGTTCATAATATAATAATTATAAGTCTCACCGCTAACAATTTCTCAACTTTGGTCCGGACACATTAGTCGTAAGACCCAACAAATTTTTGGCATTGACCTACATAATTATTTTGGTCTAAATACTCTTCAAAATTGGTATCATAATTTATTATGACAAAAGATCCCAAGGCTAATCAACATTTACAATTTCGGGCCAAAACAGGGATGAACTCGCCGAGTAAGGGGACCGAACTCGCCGAGTTCCCCATCCGAATTCGGATCAGCACCAACCGAATTTCGGATCACCCGAGTTCGGTTCATGGACCATCCGAACTTCGGTCCAGCATATCCGAAGTGTGGTCCGAATTGAGTACTCGGCACATCCGAATTTCGGACCAACCATCCGAATTTCGGATCCCAAGATATCCGAATCCTTTAACTTAGAACTTTTTCTTTCAAAATTTCAGACCTACTCGCCGAGTTCACCAAGGGAACTCGCCGAGTTCGTGCGCAGGTCTGCTATTCTGCCTTACGGATTTAATGCTCAAAACTACCAAACTTTTCTCACATTTATTATAAACGGTTTGGGGTCATCCCCAAACATATATATATCTTTTCTAAACTCATTTAAACTATCAAAAACACTATTTCATTCCTTTTGAATCATCAAGAGTTCATAAACTCCATTTTCGGGTTTTTGAGCTAAAACCCATCAAAATTCATAAAACTTGCATATTATGTTTAAAATGATGATTCTTACTATGTTTCACCATCATACTTCAAGATCTAACGATTTCTCCATAATATTCATAAAAACCCATTTGGGTTTCTCATCTTCTTCAAATGAAGATGGAGAGGAGAAGAACAAGTAAAAGATTTACATAAATAAATGTGGTTACCTCTTGGATCTTTCAAAATCCACAAAAAGCTTCCACAAAAGTTTGATCCTGACTTCTTCTTCTTTTTCTCTCCTCTTTTCTTTCTATTTTGGCTTTTTGGAAGAAGATGAACACACACAAAATGTGTGTCTGCGTAGGTAAAAAGCAAGGGAAAAGGAGGATATTTTCTCCTTTTCCTTTTCAACCCTTGACTTCCACATATTTACCAACCAAACCCTAGAATTATTTGAATTTCTTTTAAAGTCCTTTTACATATTCAAGACATATATTCATTTATGTGGAAATGATATTAAATTTAATATCTCGAATCGTATTTCATTTCAATAAATATAAATTATCAATTATATAAATTTCGGGTCGTTACAATTCCTCCCCTCTTAAAAGGATTCCGCCCACGGAATCAAGTCCTTTCAAATAGAGCGGGGTATTTGGCCATCATTTCAGCCTTTGTCTCCCAAGTCATCAGAGATCCACGGTGATGTTTCCAACAAACGAGCACCATCTCGATCTCCTTATTCCTTAGGTTAATCACTTTGTCGCCGATAATCTTTTCTGGCTCTTCGACATAACGTAGTCGCTCATCGATTTGTACATCGTCCAAAGGAACGGTTACTGCAGGATTGATCGGACTTCGCTTCAAATAGCTAACGTGAAAGGTGTTATGAATTCCTGCCAACTCAGCGGGCAAATCTAACTTATAAGCCTGAGCACCGACACGCTCGGTAATAGGAAACGGTCCAACATATCGAGGACTTAACTTTCCTCGCTTTCCGAATCTCATAATTCCCTTCCACGGAGATACTTCCAGCATCACTGAATCTCCCACTGCAAACTCAATATCTTTATGACGTTTGTCCGAATATGCTTTCTGTCGATCTTGGGCAGCTTTGATCCGCTCACGAATAATCTGAATTTTATCATGCGTCTCTTGAAGCAATTCGGGACCCGCTAACGGTTTCTCGCCTGCTTCACGCCAACACGTCGGTGTTCGACACTTTCGGCCATACAACGACTCATATGGAGCCATCTTTATCGAAGAATGATAACTATTATTGTAGGCAAATTCCACCAGTGGTAGGTGCGTATCCCAATTTCCACCAAGCTCGATCACGCATGCACGCAACATATCTTCCATCGTTTGATTAGTGCGCTCGGTCTGGCCGTCGGTCTGGGGACGAAACGCCGTACTCAAATTGACACGCGTCCCCAGCTGATCCTGCATACTCTGCCAGAATCTCGAAGTAAACCTCGAGTCACGATCCGAAACAATAGACTTTGGAATTCCATGGCGTACAATAATCTCATCAATATACATTCGCGCCAATCTTTCCAAAGGAAAGTTTTCTCGTATCGGCAAGAAGTGTGCGGATTTCGTCAGTCGATCCACAATAACCCAGATAGCATCATGTTGTCTTTGGGTCTTCGGAAGCTTTACCACAAAATCCATCGTGATGTGGTCCCACTTCCATTCGGGTATCTCGAGGGGTTGCAAATTTCCAGATGGTTTTTGATGTTCGGCCTTGACCCGCAAGCAAGTCAAACACCGCTCAACATGATTACCAATGTCTCGCTTCATCCCGGGCCACCAATATTCGGATTTCAAATCCTGATACATCTTTGAACTCCCGGGGTGAATTGAGAACTTCGAATTATGACCATCTTCTAAAATGGTTTTGCGCACGTCGCCGATCTTAGGTACCCAAATGCGATCTCTAAACATCTTCAGACCATTGCTACCTTCGGTTAACAATACACTCTGACCAACCATTCTTTCAGCTTTAATATTTTCTTCCTTAAGGCCCTCAACTTGCCACTTTCGAATGTCGTCAAGGATAGAGGAAGTCACAACTACATGCGTTAGCGCATAACAGGTAGCTTCTGGATATCTCTTTCGGCTCAAGGCGTCAGCTACTACATTGGCCTTTCCAGGGTGGTAAAGGATTTCGCAGTCATAATCCTTGATCAATTCCACGGCGCGCCTCTGTCGCATATTTAATTCTTTCTGATCAAAGATATGCCTCAGGCTCTTATGATCAGTAAACAACTGGCATTTAGTGCCGTACAGATAATGTCGCCAGATTTTTAACGCAAACGTGACAGCATCTAATTCCAAATCATGAGTCGGACGACTCTTTTCATAATCCTTTAACTGTCTCGATGCATACGCTATCACTTTTCCTCGTTGCATAAGCACGCAACCCAACCCATTTATTGATGCATCGCTATAAACGGCAAAATCTTCGTTTCCTTCCGGCAACGCAAGCACAGGAGCGTCAGTCAAACGACTTTTCAAAATTTGAAATGCCTCAATCTGCGGCTTTTCCCACACAAATTTCGCATTCTTACGAGTCAACGAAGTGAGTGGGACGGCTATTTTAGAGAAATCTTGAATAAATCGTCGGTAATAGCCGGCCAACCCAAGGAAGCTACGAATTTCAGCAACATTTCTCGGCGCTTCCCAACTTTTAATGGCCTCGATCTTGGAGGGATCCACAGAAACACCCTCACAAGATATAACATGCCCTAAAAATTGCACTTGTCGTAACCAAAACTCGCACTTGGAGAATTTGGCATACAACTGTTCGCCTCGAAGAAGTTCGAGCAATTGTCTCAAGTGAACTGCATGATCCTCCTTCGTCTTGGAATACACTAAGATATCGTCGATAAACACTATGACCGACTTGTCAAGCATTGGACGGCACACACGATTCATCAAATCCATAAAAGCTGCAGGAGCATTAGTGAGCCCAAAAGGCATCACTAAGAACTCATAGTGTCCATATCGGGTCCGAAAAGCCGTTTTTGGCACATCTTCCTCACGGACTTTAAGTTGATGATAACCTGAACGAAGGTCTATTTTCGAGAAATAAGCAGCTCCTTGTAGTTGATCGAACAAGTCATCAATACGAGGCAAAGGATACTTATTCTTTATAGTCACCTTGTTCAATTCTCTATAATCTATGCACATTCGTAAGGTTCCATCTTTCTTTCGTACGAATAGAACTGGAGCACCCCAAGGCGAGGTACTCGGCTGAATGAACCCTTTCTCTAATAATTCTTCCAATTGTGCCATCATTTCCTTCATTTCCGAAGGTGCTAAACGATACGGGGCACGCGCAATTGGTGCAGCTCCCGGCACTAATTCAATCCGAAATTCTACGGATCGATCCGGTGGTAATCCCGGTAAGTCATCAGGAAACACGTCGGGATATTCATTAACCACTGGTACATCCTTGAGGTTTTTCCCTTCTTTCTTAGTATTCAACACACAAGCCAAGAAGCATTGACAACCTTTACTTAAATTTTTCCGAGCCTTAGCTACCGAAATCACTGCGGCTTCCCTTTTACGTCTATCCCCATACACAAATATTTCTTCGCCTTCCGGCGTGAACAAACGAACGATTCGTTTCGCACAAGCAATAGTGGCAAGATTATTGGTCAACCAATCCATGCCAACTATTACGTCAAATTCTTTCGTATCTATGGGGACAAGGTCGATATCAAAGTTATGTCCATCTAAGGTTAGCACACAGTCATGATATATTTGGGTGGCACAAACCGATTTCCCGCTTGCCACATCAACAGATAGAGGGAAAGGCATCAAAGAAGGTACAACATCTAACTTTCGTGCAAATGATTTAGAAACAAAAGACACACTTGCACCGGAATCAAATAATACTACAGCAGGTAATGAGTTCAGAAGAAAAGTACCGGTTACGACATCCGGCACATCTTGCGCCTCAGCAGCTGTAATCTGATAAACCCTGGCTTGAGGCTTGGGTGGATTCCCCTTTGATTGGGAGGAACCACCCACAAAATTAGGCTTTGCGACCGAGCCTTTACTTTCGGACGTCGCCAACCTCTTCTTCGGACAATTCCGAGCAAGGTGGCCCACCTGGCCACATTCGTAACACGCATCGGTTCGCTTAGGACACGCAGGACGTATGTGTCCCTCTTCTCCACAACCATGGCACACAATGGGGGACAAACATTCCCCACGATGAAGTTTCCCGCAACGGTTACACGTAGGCACCGAATTGGAAAACTGAGATTTGGACTGAAAGTTGTTGGAGCCAGCAGGCTTCTTTGAGTGCCTTGACAATTGGGAACGTGAACGGGAGTCCACGTTCTTCGAAAATGATTGTTGGGGTTGCTTAAACGTCCCCGACGAAGACTCAACCTTCGCTTTCTTTGATCCAGCCGCCTCTTGTTCCCTACGGAACAATTCATACTCTCGGAGTCGCGCATACTCCACAGCTTTTTCGAACGATTCGACGGCGCGAACAGTCACCATTTCGCGAATCTCACTCCGCAGTCCTTCCACAAATAATCGGTCTTTTGCTTTTCATCAGCAATTACCGTCCCTACAAATATTGCTTTCGAGTTAAACTCGATCAGATAATCGTCCACTGACAACTCTCCTTGCTGAAACGTGAGAAAGTCTCTTTTTATCTTCTGTACCGCAACAGCCGGACAGAACTGCTTGTCGAACCTGGTCTTGAACTCTACCCAGGACATTTTCGCCGCAACATCTAAACTCATTATCTCGACCTCTGAATCCCACCACGTTAAAGCAGGACCAACAAATTGCGCAGTCGCGTACTGCACCTTTTTATCGTCGCTGACGTCAGTGACTCGGAATAACTTTTCGATTGCCTTGATCCAGTCCAAGGCCTCCACAGTAGTTGCCCGTCCATTGAACGCTCGAGGACGACAACCAATGAAATTCTTATACGATATTCCTCTTTTTGACTTAGAGGAGCCGTGCTTCCTTTCTTTATCCTTCTTAGGCCTTTCGGCCCTACTTCCACTTCCGGCGCCTTCAGTATTATCGTTACTTGCTTGCTCCCCCTCAGCGTTATTTTTCTTTCCTTGAACATTCTGGGAAGCAAGTAATTGGGTCATTAGCTCATTCTGCTGGCGATTTTGCTCCAGCATTTGGGCCATCATCTGCATCATTTGGTCCTCTCTGGACCCTCCACCAGTACGGAAACTGGATTCATTTTCGTAATCTGGAGACTGATCCCTGCCTCCCCCATCATTTGACTGTTCTACCTCCTGGTGTAGAACGCGATCGACTGATTATCCGACATTGTCTGCAACCAACAGTTACAGGTCGGTTCAAC